>CAUYON010048622.1:0-67301 GCA_963573935.1 Arctocebus calabarensis
GCGTTGTGGCAGGCGCCTGCAGTCCCAGCCACCTGGGAGGTGGAGGCAAGAGACTCGCTTGAGCCAAGGAATTGGAGGTTGCTGTGAGCTGTGATGCCACAGCACTCTATCCAGGGTGATAGCTTGATGCTCTGTCTCAAAAAAAAAAAATACACTACTGAGACCTGATCAAACTAAAAAACTTCTGCACAGCCAAGAACACAGTAAGTAAAGCAAGCAGACGGCCCTCAGAATGGGAGAAGATATTTGCAAGTTATGTCTCTGACAAAGGGTTAATAATCAGAATCCACAGAGAACTCAAATGTATTAGCAAGAAAAGAACAAGTGATCCCATCTCTGGGTGGGCAAGGGACTTGAAGAGAAACTTCTCTGAAGAAGACAGGCGCACAGCCTACAGACACATGAAAAAATGCTCACCATCCTTAATCATCAGAGAAATGCAAATCAAAACTACTTTGAGATATCACCTAACTCCAATAAGATTAGCCCACATCACAAAATCCCCAAACCAGAGATGTTGGCGTGGATGTGGAGAAAAGGGAACACTTCTACATTGCTGGTGGGAATGCAAACTAATACACTCCTTTTGGAAAGATGTTTGGAGAACACTTAGGGTTCTAAAAATAGACCTGTCATTCAATCCTATAATTCCTCTACTAGGTATATACCCAGAAGACCAAAAATCACATTATAACAAAGACATCTAAACCAGAACGTTTATTGCAGCCCAATTCATAATTGCTAAGTCATGGAAGAGGCCCAAGTGCCCATCGACCCACGAATGAATTAATAAATTGTGGTACATGTATACCGTGGAATACTATGCAGCCTTAAAGAAAGATGGAGACTTTACCTCTTTCATGTTTACATGGATGGAGCTGGAACATATTCTTCTTAGCAAAGTATCTCAAGAATGGAAGAAAAAGTATCCAATGTACTCAGTGTCTTCTCTAAAAGGCTGAGGTGTCTACCAGGCTGTTGCATTTCTCAGGGTCAGAACTATGCTTTTTTATCTTCCTAGCCCATGAGATTTCAGGTGGCTTCTGCCAAAAAGTTCTCATCTTCCTGGCAACAGGTTACAAAGTAGGAAACGCCTTTTGCGAGGAAAAAGACACTAATGTCGTACTCTCTGCTCTGTGTCTTCCTTATTTCCAGGATCTTATCCCTCTTTATCTTGGTGTCGTCAGATATATGTCTTATATATTTTTTTCCTGTGTTTGTAGTTGTTTGTTTGTGGGAAGGTTGATCTGCGATAAATTATTCTGCCATTGCTATAAGCAAAATCCTCTAGGATTTGTAAAACTGTGTACATTTATTACTTTGAAAATCAAAATTAAAAAGCATAACAAAAATGCAAGAAGTGATGGCATAGTATACTATAGTACCTGTAATAATAAAAATGTACAATTTGAGCTCAGTGCCTGTGGCTCAACGGGCTAAGGCGCCAACCACATACACCTGAGCTGGCGGGTTTGAATCCAGCCCGGGCCCGCCAAACAACAATGACGGCTGCAACAAAAAAAAAAAAAAAAAGGCTGGGCATTGTGGCGGGCACCTGTAGTCCCAGCTACTTGGAAGGCGGAGGCAGGAGACTCGCTTGAGCCCAGAAGTTGGAGGTTGCTGTGAGCTGTGATGCCACTGCACTCTATCCAGGGTGACAGCTTGAGGCTCTGTCTCAAAAAATATATATATATAATTCAGTCCTAATGGGAGAGTGTAGAGGGAAATCTTCAGAACAGAATTAACCCCTAGCAAGGGTTTTGAGAATTATTTAGAACTCCTTTAGCATTTGAGAAACAAAAAAAGTATGTATAAATTTTTATAAAACATAAGGTTTTATCAGATATTTTTATTTTGAAAATGTCTATATAATTGATGAAATGTAAATTTAGAAGAGGGAAGACTGTCTTACAAATTACATCCTTTGATACTGATGATGTATAGAAAGACCGGCTAGAAATAGCACCATTTTGTTTTGACAGGCTTTGAAAGGTAGTTTGGAAGTGGGTGCTGCATGGATAATGTCTGAACGGTGAGAGAAAAGGCTGACAGAAAGAGGTAAGGGTGGCTAAGGTAGTAGGCAGAAAGGAGAGGAGAAAGATCAGACTGGAAAGGTAGGGCAGGGTCCGAAGCTGCAGGGCCTCGTAAGCCAATGTGAATCAGTGGGACATTACTGAAAAGCACATGTGAAATTTTTTAGCTATGGGTATAGTTCAGCTTGCCTTTCGTGTAGGTCGCCCTTCCTCCCACGTGTAGAACAAATAGGACAGAAACAAAGTTGGGGGCAGGAAGAGCAAGCAGGCTGCATTGCGTTAATCCAGATAAGAGAGATGGTTGTGTCCTTCAGTGGAGACAAAGGGACGGATTAAAGAAGAAAGGACACCAGTGTTCTTGATGACTGGTTAGAAATTAGCAGGGGTGGAGGCAAGGAAGGAACATGGACACCTCCAAGTGTTTGGCCTGACTGCCAAGTTAAAGAGTCGTGTGAATCACTGTGAAGGGAACGCAAGACCATTGTAGAGGTGTGGATTGGGGGAGGGAGCTGAAGTTCAAAGACGCAGGGCTGTACTTCAAATGTATTTGGGTTGAAGCCCCTGGAGAATGCAGGAGTGGAAATGTCATTAGGCGGGCAGCTCTTTGGCTCAGTACTCAGGAGAGAAGACTGGACTGGAAGATGCAAGATTGGAAAAGTGGTGAAATGATAATGATTGAAACCATGGAAGCGAATAAGTTTGCCTACAGGAGGTGGTAAAGCAATGGTTCTCAACCTTCCTGATGCCGCATCCCTTTAATACAGTTCTTCATGTTGTGGTGACCCCCAACCATAAAGTTATTTTACCTCATATGGTAGCAACGAACGTTAATTTTATGGTTGGGGGTCGCCACAACATGAGGAACTGTATTAAAGTGTCATGGCATTAGGAAGTTTGAGAACTACTGTGGTAGAGTGAGAGAAAGTTTATAACTATAACCCTGAAGAACCCAACTAGCGAAGGAGGAAACTGAACCGTGGAAATCTTTGAAAGAAATGAGGGCAGGGAAGCCAGCAGAGAATGATCTTCCAGAGCCAATCCCATATAGTTGCAGCCCAGGAAGTTTTGTGTTTGTGTGTGTGTGTGGTGGGAGGGGTGCTGGAGGGAGGGTACTTAAGAAGCATCCATTAGCTTTGAGAATAAGGAGGTCACTGCTGGTCTTTGTTGGAGACCGGTTCAGGAAAGTTGAAGAATGGGTAGGAAGTAAGAAAGGAAAGGCAAGTGTGGGCGAGTTCTTCCTGGATCTCAGTTCCCTCGTCCACAGCTGGGGCGTGTGGGATATTCAGCAGTTAAATGTTAGCTGCCACCAGGCTGTCTTCTGATGCACGTGTGTTTTTGCTTGGCCCCCCACGACATGCAAAATACACGTCTGCATAGCTGAATCGTTACACAGACAGAACCTTTCCCTAATACAGTAGAACCTCTGTAAGTTGACTACTCAAGGGACTGACTATAACAAACTGGTCAACATACAGAGGAGGTCAACATAAGGAACTAGGCCTTCTGTACTGATATGTACACGTGGTGCACATCCAGTCTATGAAAATTAGGTCAACTGAAGGAGGTGGTCAGTGTAACATGGACACCTATGGTGGTCAACTATGGAGGTTCTCCTGTACTTTGGCACAGATAAAACCTTTGTATCATACTTGGTTTTTACCTGGTGAGCTTGCTGTGAGCTCCAATACTATGGATCACAGAATCTGCTTGAATTCTGATAAAGAGGAACATCCACGATGGAGATTGCTGCTATATTTTATATCATTCCTTATGTCTTCTTAAGACTCTGCTATTGAGTATAACTTAAGATCCAGATAGCAAGAATACTGTGAAAGCAATCTGTATTTTCAAAAAACTGTGTTCCTGGAATAGATGTCTGCTTTAGTATTTTGCACCGATGGTCCTGGTGCTGTGATGTGTTCTTGATCTCAGAGGACGTTGCGTTGTTTGCTTGGAGATGTGACTCTAGTGATGACCAGTGAAAATGGTGCTGTTTATGGCTTTGGGTGTTCATTGGGCTGTGTGGCCCCCACTGGGCTTATTTGTTCCTTTGGATAGTGTGGCTTCTTTTCTTTGGGAAACCTAATCCTTTCCAGGAAGATCCTCCCTGTACGTTGAGATTTCACAGTGGGTCCTCAGCAGAAAACACATGCGATGCACGAGCTGAGGCTTTTGGAATTTGGCTCTTTTGGTTTCTGCCTTTTTAAAGTAGTCTCAGCCTATAAAAGGTTTTTCACTAAATGGTTTTTGCATAAACATGTCCTTTCTAATTGCGTGTGATAAATGTTTTATTCTTCCCAATTTCTGTACAACTCAAATAAAAATGGATTCAAGAGTCCGCGTGACAAATGGGAACACAGGAGGAGAGGTCTAGAACTCCCAACCTAGAATTTGCCATGGTTGGAGTTAGGATCTCAACCTCTCCTAAAACCTGGGAGAAACCGAGGACCAGAGGGAAGAGGCAGCACTCTGGACCACACAGCTGATCCGCGGCAGAGCCAGCATGAGATGACCACATCTGGCGTTCTTCTGAGCAACGGCATCCTTCAACCCTGTGCCAGAAGCGTAAACACAAAATGGAGTGACCATCTGGCTAAGCTGCTTTCTCTCCTCCACCTTAGCTTTATTTACTTTTGTGTTTTCTTTTCTGGGTTTCTCTTCTGCCGTAAAAAGCATTTAGTTTAACATTCTTTCATTTCATGAGCTGCACTCAGAAGTGCCATGTCATAAACGGTAGATTGGCAGCTTTGTAATTTACCTTGATTAGATGGTAGAGTTACATCCCAGCTGTGCAGTTTACTAAATATTTACATATTAGCAAGTCTGCGCACTGCCAAGCTGTCTCGTTTTGTGGATGTGGGACCTTTCTCCCTCTATGGTACTGCAGAGCCTCGTCCTCAGTAGGAGGGAGACCACCTGCTGCGTCCATGCAGACTCAGCTGAAGGTACTGCCAATAAAGGCCACACTCACTGGTGCCAGAAACTGCCCTGCTCTGTCCTGTGGGAAAGAGTCATTTCAAAGTTTAGGGCGAGAGAGAGACACTGGTTTGTACGTATTCCATGTGAATCTAGTATGTTCCAACCAAAAGCCTGCGTAGTGCTCTCTCCCAAAGAGCCCCATGAAGAGTGTTTACTTGAACGTGGGGAAACCTGAGCTCCAGTTCTGGTATTGTCTCTGAGAATGTGTGCGGGAAGACTCTGCCCAGTGCTGGGCCTCACCTGGGTCCGCTTCCCAGGGGTTTTGTTACGTGCTCTGGCTTCTCCAGTATTCCTCATCCTCCTGAGTGTGCCGAGGACTGGTAGCGCGTAGTGAGACGCACGTTTATTCTGCATGAGGTGGTGCTAGAGGACTAAAGGACTAGTTAATATTCACAGCTTATCACTACAGCCCATCATCTCTTTAGAAGTGAATTTAAAGATAAACAGGAACCTGACAAGAGAGGATGTCTAAATGGCCATGAAGTGTATGCAGAGGTGCTCAACATCATTACTCACTAAGGATATAAAAGCTAAAACCTCATTGAGATACAACACGCATCCACCAGAATGATTAAATTAACATCTGACAGTGCCAAGTATTAGGTAGGATATACAGCAACTGCAGTCTGGAACATCGCTGTGCTCCTGGAGTGTGCCATGGCAAAACCGCTTTGGAAAACTGTTTCATAATCTCTTCTAAAGCTAACCATACACTTACTCTGTGACCTAGCCATTCAACTCCCATGCTTATATCCAAGAGAAATAATTCCACATCTCCTCCTAAATGTATATATAAGAACTTGGTAGATTTATTCATAATATTCCTACATGGGAAATAACCCAAAGCCCATCAACAAAAGTATGGATTAACAAATGTCATGCTCATACCACGGAATACTACACAGCAAGAAAAAAGAATGAACTGCTACACAAAAGAACTTTATTTTATCTCATGGCATCATAGTCGGAGAAAGAAACCAGACATGAAAGAATATGTACTATATGGTTCTAGTAACATGAGGTTTAAGAACAGGTCAAACTTGCCTAAGGTAATAAACAGTCAGGTAATGAATCAAAGCAGTGATTCCTTCTGGCATGAGGGGGACTGACCAGGGAAAGGCACAGGTGAGGGTAGATACGTGATGTATCTGTGTGTACAGATTCCCTGTGCTGCACATGGACACTTCCTTATTCACTGTATTGCATATAAGTTATTGCCCCCAAAGAGACTATTGAGAAGCAAAGTGAATTCAAATGACCTCCCACCAACCTGTACGTGGACACACCCAGGTATGTCCTGTGTGTTTGTTCCCACGAACTTGGTGTTTTAGGTCTAAGAACATGTGAGACTATGGGAGTGGGGGAAGTCAGAGGGAAATAGTCTTTAGCATTGTAGTTGTTACGGCGTCTCTGGGATTGGCCCAGATCCATGAAGCGGGGCTGTTTCTTTGAGAAACACAGCAATTCATATTTTATAAAAATTAATCTAGGGTTCCCCCTGTGCTGCGTCCTGGTCCAGAGGCTTATTGCCAAGGTGTAGCTTTTAGATGGACTGCAAGAGAAGGTCTGATGGGCTTTTGTTCCTAGGAGTGGCTGCTAGAGAGACGGCCCAAGCTCTGAAAACACTGGCCCAGGCTGCCCGTGGAGTGGCTGCTTCTACAGGTGACCCTACAGCTGCCCATGCCATGTTAGATTCTGCTCGGGACGTGATGGAAGGCTCCGCCATGCTCATCCAAGAAGCCAAGCAGGCCCTGATTGCACCTGGAGATGCAGAGAGTCAACAAAGATTAGCTCAGGTAAGGCTCAGAATGGGAAACAGTGGCCGCCATGCTCGTCATTTACGTGGACACATTGGCAAGCTGTCCCCTGGGCACTTGGTGTGGACACTTTGACTCAGCAGGTGTTTTCAGAACCTTGCGGAGTGTCACAGTGATGCTTCCCATACCTGATAACTTTTGTAAGTCTTAGCTAGCATTCCTCATATTAATGTGAGATTTGCTCAATTCACAGTCAACAGAAGGTAAGGGGGGTTTCGAACTCTGGCTTTGGAAGTTTAGGCAACAGGACTTGTTGATTGAGGCCTGTTTATGATGAACTATATTCCCCTTAGCCTGGGAGGGGGAGGTAGGTGTACTGGGGCTAGATCAGTGTTTTTAGCCCCTTTTTAACTCACAACACACCTGAACTTATACTTCTGTGGCACACTTAAATTATGTTGATCCAAAAAAAGAGTAAAAAAAGAATATAGTTACTGTGCTTTGAACTTCTTTCAAGTAATTTAATGATCTTTGAAAATTTTCATGACACACCTATGATCCCCTCACAGTACCCCAGTTAAAAATCACCGGACTAGCCACTCAAAAGTTTCGCACTCTGTTATTTCTTCAGATGATTCTTTGCCTGATAAGACCAGCTGGCTAGGTACCCTCCACACAAAGTTCTAGACATGAGGCCAGGAGGAAATGGTTTAGGTTAGAGGGAATGACATAGGCTACCTCCAAAGACCTTATCTTTGAGCTGAAAATTCCCAAGGGTGTAAACAGGGAACCATTTAAACATCCAGGCAGTGCGTCAGCAGCTTCATGTGGGTCTGAAAGTGCTTAGTAGAGCATCTCACTCACCCCTAGATAGAGTGGGTTTGGGGTGATGGCACCAGAAGGTCACCGAGCAGAAATCAATCCACAGGCCTTGCTGTGATCCAATGAACTCCAGGTCTCCTTCCACTTTGGTGACCTCAGCAGGCCTCTCAAGAAGGGAGATATTTCTGGCGGCACCTGTGGCTCAGTGAGGAGAGTGCCGGCCCCATATACTGAGGGTGGGCGGGTTCAAACCTGGCCAAACTGCAACAATAACAAAAAATAGCCGGGTGTGGTGGTGGACACCTGTGGTCCCAGCTACTTGGGAGGCTCATAAGATAATCGCCTAAGCCCGGGAGTTGGAGGTTGCTGTGAGCTGTGTGACGCCCTGGCACTCTACCGAGGGCGATAAAGTGAGACTCTGCCTCTACCAAAAAAAAAAAAAAAAAGAAGGGAGATATTTCCATTTCTCTTGGTATGAGACATCTTTGTTTTAGAACCTGTCCTCATCTTGGAAAGTTCTGTGTTTGAATCACAGAGCTGTGATTTAGGGGAGCTTTGTGATGTGCTGTGCTGTATCACCCTGCTGGACCCTTTGCTAAGATAGAATGTTACCCCCACGGAGAGGGAGGATTTTGCTCTTGGGCAAGAGGCCCAACAATGTCAGGGAGACACTAGTGGATAATTTCCATCTTTGCTTCAGGGCCGTGTATTGTCAGCTGCCCATCTCCCAACAAATGTGCAAAAATGTTTATATTAAAAGCAGCTTTCTTGTGGTTCTTCTCTCCCTGCATGTATTCAGGTAGCCAAAGCTGTCTCTCACTCCTTAAACAACTGCGTCAATTGCCTCCCTGGACAGAAGGATGTGGATGTGGCCTTGAAGAGCATTGGGGAGTCCAGCAAGAAGCTGCTAGTGGATTCGGTGAGAGGTTCCAGGACTGGGAAGGGAAACCAAAGGAGTAGGCTCTCTTAGTGTGGGTGGAGTCTTTTCTCGTCCATGGGCTCTCTGGGCAGCTGACCGTTCCTTTAGTGATCCTATTTTTCCTTGTTACTTGTCTTTCCCTCATTTGCTTTCTGATCTCCAAAGTGCCCAGGTGGAACTTTTAATGAAGTTTACTTTTTCTTTGAGCCCATGATGCTGTTTGCTGTGGGGTCATCCCGGGGAATCAGGAGAGGGGAGGTGTGAGCATCTGGCTTCTGACCAGGCCTTGGAGTGGGGCATGTGTCCAATACTCTCTGAGAGAACAAGGAGTCAGAAGTTTCACCTGGGGCTTGTTCCCTCCCCTGTTTATCTACGGAAGGGGCTTGTGCTGATTCATCTTTGTTTCTTTTCTGCACAGGTACACAGGCAGAGAATGTGGGGGGCTAATAGTCTAGCTTAACTCCCTGGAACTTTTCACAAAAGGTTATCTTTCTGCGAAATGCCACTTGTGTTCCTTGAAAAAGATATTAGGAAAGAACGCTCATAAAACAAAAGTGGCGGCTATTAATTTGGAAGAACATGATTTGAAGTTTGATAGCATCTACCTTTTAGTTCTAGAAAGCTCAAACTCTGAAAGTTTTCATCTTAGGAGAGACAAGAGGCTGGGAGTTCAGTGAATGGATCCTGGAGTCAGACTGCCTTGAGATGGGGCCTGTCTCTACCACTTAGGAGAGACCGTGAGCCCTGAAGATAGCTGCCCTTACCATTTTTAGATTCACAGTGTCAAGCGTGGAGCAGATGTTGATAAATTTGAATTGAATGAATGAATATAAACACGTTGAAGGTCAAACTTAACATAGGCTCAGACCACATAGTGCCTTTTAGTCCTGATGACTCAGAAATGCATCCCTGGAGAGTCTTTCTTTCCTCCACAGTACCTCTCCAGTGCAAAGTAAAACTTCTCATGGGATCTGCCTTCTGTCCTCTGTAGCTACCTCCAAGCACCAAGCCTTTCCAGGAAGCCCAGAGTGAATTGAACCAGGCAGCAGCTGATCTGAACCAGTCTGCCGGGGAGGTTGTCCATGCTACCCGGGGCCAGAGTGGAGAGCTGGCTGCAGCCTCTGGAAAGTTCAGTGACGATTTTGATGAATTCCTCGATGCTGGCATTGAGATGGCTGGCCAAGCTCAGGTAGGTGTGGAGATGGCTGTCTGGAGCTAACCTTAGCCTCTTTGTTCTCTGATGGACTTTCCACCCTTGAGACCAATTGAACAAATGGAGATGAGGAACCTGGAACTAGGCAGGTCACAGGTGCATTCTTTTTGCTGTGTCGGAAGCTCCATGACCTCATAGGAGGGGCATTCGCCAAGATGCTGTCAGCTTCCCTGGGAAGTGCTCTTAGTGATGAAGGATAATGACTCTTCCCACGATCCTCTAGCAGAATCCTTAGTGTTATGTTATTTGGGGGGAGGGCGGGAAAGGGAGAATTTTAGGGCAGCTCTTTGACTGTAGGATAATACAGTAAATATATGTATATGGATTTGAGGTTTAGTGGGCTCATTTGAACATACTGTATCTAATACTGAGTGTCCAGTAATTAAAAATTACCTCCTTCAGATGAACAAATAAACCCCTTGTTTTGAACAAGGACGCAGGACTGGTCTAGTGTCAGCTTGCAGAGCTGTTTTTCTCTTTTCTGAGCTCCTGTAAATTCCCTAAAAGAGAGATCTGGGGGGGGTGTGCTGCTCTGTTATCTCCAGAAGAATGTTTCTGAGATGGCACCCAGGTGAGAAATGTATCCTTTCCCGGGTCAAGCACTTAGGGGACGCAGTCAGCTCTGAATCCCGAGTCCATGCTGGCGGTTTGTGCCAGGCTGAGATGCACAGCTATGTGACAACTCCAGCATTGTTGAGCAAGACGCTGGACTTGCCGCTGGTCTGTGCATTGGCTCTGCTCAGCTCTCTCTCCTCCCACCCCACCTCCCTTACTGCCTCTACTTGTGGGAAAGCACTGCTCTTGGCTAACCCACTCCGGGATGGATTCGTTCCCTGTTGCATGCATCGTGCTCTGAGCATCTGTTGGAGGAAGAGTAGACACTGGTTAGTGTCTCAATGAGTTAGGCCTCTGCAGACTAGTAGGACTTGATGTGATCTTTGTAGATAACTTTCCTCCATTTCAGGTTGCTGCTCCTAGTTCTCTGATGCTTGCTTTGAGAATTGGACGGTCCTTAATTTACTCTGGCTCCTTTTGGCCTTCCAGACAAAAGAAGACCAGATCCAAGTGATAGGAAACCTCAAGAATATCTCCATGGCATCCAGCAAGCTGTTGTTAGCTGCCAAGTCTCTCTCTGTAGATCCAGGAGCTCCCAACGCGAAAAATCTCCTGGCTGCAGCTGCGAGGTAGGCGTGGGACAAGTATGCTGTCATGTGTGGCTAAACGTGTCATCATGGTCTGAAGGATGGGCCTGTCATCCTGCCACTTTGGCTGAGCAAAGAATTGGTGCTATCCTTAGGTCATGATGGGGGGAGTCAAGTGGTGGAGACTCTGGTATTTTATAAACCTGGCTCATTTCCCTGTTCTTTCCCCGCTAAAAATGTCTGTCTTCTCATACACCCTTCTCAGTAGAGACTTGCTTAGGCATCAGGTCCCCATTTGACTTGTAAATACACTGACTTTAAGAGATTGTTTTAAAGCAGTGTTATATATCTTTCAGGTTATGAAAGTAAAATATGCTTTTTGAAAAAGAAATCAGCAAGTACTGAAAAGGATAAAGAAGAAACCAGTGTTCAATGAGTCATCCAACAGACATTGAGCGCTTACTGAGTGTCAGTGTTGTATTGAATTTAACATGTATCTGTCACATAGGGAGGGACTCCAGTTCAGCATGATGGGGAGGCTGTGGGAATGAATCGGTTGGGGGAATATGTTAAAACTTCAATCTGAGTTTTGAAGGTTGACTTTAGTGTCTTTCTTTTCCTGTTTCACCCAAGAAAGCAGGTAATACGACCAATTTCTGCTCCAGGGCTGCCGTGGCACTTCCACTCCATAACTAGGGATTGCATGCCGGAGCTGGAGCCCTGCCGCGGCAGCCCAGGCAGATGTTAGGTTAGCAATCCCACGTTCATTTTCCTGAGCCCAGAGCGTGGGGTGCGTCATGTTTCTGTGCTAGTGCAGGTATGTTTTCTTAGCAGGATCTGACGTCATGTTATAATATGGGAAAGCCAACGGTAAGGGAGAGTAAAAGCGGGACTGCTAGGGGATGTAGAGTAGTGTTATGCATATGACATTTTCTTTTTTTTGTTTTGTTTTGTTTTTGTTTTGTGACAGAGTCTCAAGCTGTTGCCCTGGGTAAAGTGCTGTGGCATCACAGCTCACAGCAACCTCAAACTCTAGGGCTTAAGCCATTCTCTTGCCTCAGCCTCCCAAGTAGCTGGGACTACAGGCGTCCTCCACAAAGCCCAGCAATTTTTTTGTTGCAAGCTGGCCCGGGCCGAGGTTGAACTCCCCACCCTCGGTGTATGTAGCTGGCGCCATAAACACTGTGTTATGTGTGCCAGCCACATATGATGTTTTCAGATACTCAAGATTGGTGATTTTGAAAAGCATAGGTTCAACTCTCTTTAAAAAAAAAAAACAACTTGGCTTTATTTGTTTGCTTGTTTTTTCATGTCCTTAAGGCTCTGCTGGGAGCTCATTGGCTGTTCTAAGTTATCAGAGTCAGGAGATCTGAATTCTAATCCAAGCTTTAATACTTGACTAACTCAGTCTTGTTGGTCAGGTAGCTCACCTTGTCTAAACTTTTCCCGTCTGCAAAATGCGAATCTGAGCTACCTCATCCTTAAGGTCTTTTTAGCTCTCCGTACGTGAGATTGCCTGGTAGTGATAGTTCAAACCTGTCTCTCATCCCCTCTTGTCATGGTTTTTGTGGAAGGTTAGGCACTGTCAGAGGAGTTCCCTTGCAAACTGTTGAGTTTCTTCATTTATTCCCAGGTAATATATTTTAGCCACAGACAATAGCTAGAGCCACTAGGGGAGTGATACATTTTCTTCGTATCTCCCCACCTCCATCTCATGCTTTGTTTGTGATGATTGCAGTAAACAAGTGGAGGGCAGAGATAGGGGTGATGCCTGTTCGGTTGAGCAGCTGTTTCTGATAATAAAACACCTTCTTGATCCTTTTTTTTTTTTTCCCCTATGAGAACTTTTGGATAACTTGCCATTTCCAGGTATCAGATGTGTTTCATTATCTTCAATGTTTTGCATCATTTTAAAATTACGGTTTCCAATTTGGAACATGTTTCATTCCCCTAAATTGTGGGAAGAGGGGAATGTGTACATTGGCATTTGGAAAATCAGACATGGAAGGAAACAGGCCCAGAAGGAATGTCGCTGGTGTATATCTCCACGGGTCCCTGCAGGCCCCCTGGTGGTGGCATTGAGGCGAGTAGGTATGGAAGCTTTCTTTGCCTGTCTGTCCTGGCTTCTAGCAGTTTACAAAGAGTTCCCAGTCCCATGGTTTTATAGCCAAGTAAGCACTTAAAAATCATCACATGAAAATGATTGTCTCAGAATGGAACTGTTGCAAGAAGATGTTGGCACATTCCCCTTGGTTTCTTGGCACATTTTGACAAGCTGCTGTTGCTTGGGGTTGTCTTTCAGCAGAAACTCCAGCCAGGTCAAGTGGGTCAGGGGAGTTCCCCTTGGGACACAAAGCTTTGCCCCGCGGAGGTTCATTCATTCATTCATTCTTTTGTTCTTTTGTGTATTCATTACATAGATTTTTATCTCAGGCCTGAATGGGCGAGGGTGGTGCTGGGTGCACACTACGAAAAAGACAAGGAGGCGACCCTGGTGAGTTAGGGACACACACAGCATGCTCCCCTCACTTCCTCTGGGCACAGGAGGTTGAGCAGCAGGGATCCAAGGATTATTGTCCTCTGTATTCAATTCCACTGCTCTCCCTGTCCCTGAGACGGCCAGGCTCTGCATTTCCTTCACATGTGTGTCCCCAGAAGCCCCACTGTGGAGACTGAGGTTTGGATTGACCTGTCTGTCCTGCTCCTGTGTCAGCAATCTTATCAGCCTTGCCCTTTGTGGGCTCTCTGGCCCTTCCTGTTTTCAGAAAAGAGGTTTGCTTCTGGAGAAAAAGTGGAGGATGTCTTTTTCATCTGCTCTGAATTCTTCCTCTGGGCTCTGGTATATTCGGAGACTCCAGCCCATTGATTTTAAATGTCTAAGGGGAGGAAGTTGTTCTTTATTTAGTGTCAAGCTTGTTCATCTTCTTCCCATGTAACTGATGGGACTCTTGCTCTTGTCTGACAAATTGGATGGAGTTAGAGACCCTTTGTCAACCAGCTTTTTCTCTGATCAAGCTCTGATGGTCTGATGGCTCTGTGAACTTAGATATGGAAATGGAAAACCAGCTTGTACTTGCAAAAAAGAGGAGTGTCCTACCTCTGCTGCTCACACCGGTGACCTTGGCCAGGAGCATGCCAGGGCTCCAAAGGCTTCATGACCTCAGCCACCAGCATCAGACCCAGGCAGGGGACCTCTCAGCAGCCTCCCTAGAAATTACGGGTAGCTCCTGGCTCCCCTTTAGTTTGAGGTTTCTGTTGGACAGGCTTCCTCCTGGAAAGCCTACCAGGCCTAGGACGAGGGGGAGGAATATTTCCACTCTGTAAAATAGAAAATGCAAACCATCCCCTGTTCTCTCCCTTGGTCTTACCTAGAATGTTCTCTTCCCTTTTTCCCTATCAGGATCTCACTCAGCCCTGACTTGTCTAATTGCTTCAGTCCACAATGAACCCTCCCTTTCATGTAGAATACGTGTCCCAGGGTTAAGGTTTGAATGTTTTTCCACACCTGCAATTCCATGTTGTCTGGCTGCTTCTTCAGCAATCCACTGTGTCCTGTGTGGTGTCATGCCCTGGTCACTGCTTTCTTTGGCCTAAATTCTCATCATCTTCTCTCCAACTAGGTTACAAGTCCCTTGCCATCCTGGAGAGATTTAAACTATATTATTTTTTATTTATTTATTTTATTTTTTTGAGATAGAGTCTCACTTTTTCACCCTTGGTAGAGTGCTGTGGCATCACAGCTCATAGCAAACTCAAACTCGTGGGCTCCAGTAATCCTCTTGCCTTAGCCTCTTGCGTAGCTGGGATTACTGGTACCCACCACAATCCCGGTCTAGTTTAAGAGATGGGGTTTCACTTTGCTCAGGCTGCTCTCGAATGACTGAGCTCAGGCCATCTACCCACCTCAGCCTACCAGAGTGCTGGGATTACAGGCCACCGTGAGCCACCATGCCCAACAAACCTATGTTACTTTTTAATTCCCCATGTCTTGTGCATAATATGGCCCAGGGAAAGCTTAAGGATGGATTTTGATTTGCTCTTTCCTCCCTTCTCAAACACCTCTTCCCTCAAGGAGGGACAATGTCTTATGCTGTTTTTCCCCCTCCAAACTCCTCGTTGGGTGAGTTGTGCTAAACAGATAATGAGAAGCACAAATTAGATGATATTTTTCTCCCACCCTATCCCAATTCCGTATCTATTAAAAATTTCTAGCCAGAGCTCAAATTTCAGTTGAATCAATTCAGTATCTGTGAACACCAAGTGCTTTTTACTTTAGAAAGTTCTTTTTAACCTCTGAGGTTGTGGATCCCAACCTTTTTAAAAACTGAGAGTAGGTAAAGTTATTTCTAGATGAGGGAATTGTGGTTATTTAGCTTTTTCATATTTTTAACGATAAATATATATCACTTTGATCATTAAAAGATTATGGAAAAAATAAAAATAACTATGGTTCAGGCCTATTTGGATTTACATAGAACCAGGACACAGACTCTGCTACTGTTGGCCATATTTTTCATGATAAGGTAAACTGATTAAATTCTAATTTGGGGTTAGATTTATTGCAGTTTTTTCTTTAGGAATAACATTATAAAATCACCATTAACATTTTTACATATGTCATTGTGTTATGTTTCTACACATACCTAAGCAATATGGTAGACCCATACTATTCACACCTTTTTTTTTTCTTTGCAGTTTTTGGCCGGGGCCGGGTTTGAACCCTCCACCTCCGGTAAATGGGGCCAGCGTCCTACTCTTTCAGCCCCAGGCACCGCCCTGTTCACACCATTTTCCAAATTTTGTTTTACTTATTCATGTAACATGAATATTCTTCTATGACATTAGTAAGATGCTACCCACTATGACTCTGAATGGGTTCCAAAATGCTGGCGTGGGCTGTATTTTTATTTAATCAATCCTTTTTGGTTACGTGTTTGGGTTGCCTCTAATTCCTTGTTCTTACAAATAACTGCTATCATTTGAAACAAAAATTTTTTTGTTGTCAAGTCCACATAACCATTTTCTTTCTTAATTATTTGGCTATGTAATCTAGACTGAAAAAATGAGTTAATGGTACCTAGAGAATGCTCTTAGCCATGGAAGGAGATTACTGAAGCAACGCTTATAGACCCGGGATGCTGCGCTGGCCCTTTCATGATTTTCTAACCCCAGACTCTTGGTTGGTTGATGTTAGCCCAAGTTTTTATTTGAAAAAATTTCACATCTATAAAACAGAAGAGTAGGGGAGCTGGCAGCTTTCTCACAGCTGAATATCCTCCAGATTCATCAGCTATAAACACTTCATTTTTAATGGAAAAAGTCTTCATATAGAAACTAGGCTTTTACAGTGTACCGATAAACAGGAAAGATGGAGAATTAAGCTAAATGGAAAGCTGCTGTGATAGGTAGAGATAGTCTCCAAAGGATCATGTGGTCACAGCATTCTTCTCCCATTAGCATGTTGGTTAATACCAGCCTTTCCACTGAGAATATGCCTGGAAGGTCACCACACAGAATGCTGTGCTGGCTTCTCTGAAGGACACTTCAAATGCATACGTCATGGACATCACCCTCCACAGTCCTTGGAACTAGCGGGTGCTGCTGTCTCAGTTGTTTTTGTTTCACACTGTGGCGAGCTAAGTGTTTCCTAAGACACCTTAATTAAGCACTATTCTCCAAATAAATGAAATCACAAGAGTCAGTCTCACAAAAACTATTCTGCAAATCTTTCTTGAGCTGGGAATGTTTTTCTTTTTTCCCTCAACCCTAGCTAAATTTAAAATTGAAAGCACTGGGTCCTCATCAAATAATTAAGCTGATTGCTTTTGTACGTTGGCAACATCGTTTTCCATCTAATTTGATATGCTGTAGGAACCTGCAAAGCCAATTTCACTAATAAAATGAGGCATCTTTTATATTAGACAGTGTTAGTGATTAACAGCAATATGTGCCATATTTTGTTTTGTTTGTTTTGTTTGAAGTTGCCCTTAAGCTGCAGTGATTAGAAACTGTGAATGGAATTCTGGGCCCTGCCAGAGTGCAGACCAGTTATAACCCTGCAGAGAAGAGTTATGGGTCTGGCTTTGGAGACAGATAGACCTGGGTTTAAGTCTTGTTTCTCTGGGATGCTCTTTCTTTGTAGCATCGTCTTTGGGTGTATATCGCATGTCTCAGATTTTTCATTTATGAAATGCATAGGCATTCAATTTTAAGACTCAGTAGAAAGCTACAGTAATTAATATTGTAGTATTGGCAAGAAGTTAGACACATAAATAATACACAGAATGGAGTCCAGAAGTAGACCCACATAAATATGGCCAATTGCAAAAAATAATTGATTGGAGAAAGGATAGTCTTTTCAACAAATGTGGCTGGAACAATTGGACTTACATATGTTTAAACTCATGACTTATATTCTAGACCTAATTAAATGACTTTCTAAATTGTCTGTATCATAACCTAAGACAAGCTAAGAAGGGGATACTCAGGAGGGGTAGAATCCTTGCCAATGTAGAAAAATATCTGGGCTGTTCCTTATGTTCTAAGGTAAACAGAAACTCAAGTAAAATCATGTGACAATCTCTAATTTATTCCTATTAATGTTAAAGAAAATGGCCATTTTAAAGAATAATTTTAGAATAACTTCTAGGAACTGGTCAATCATATAGAACTTAATGGAAAATAAAGACTTTAAAATCACAAGTGCAATTTATGTCTACTGAGTTAAAAAGTTTAAAAAATCTTCCAAATCGCTCAGATAATCTTACTCTTTGTGGGCTCCTAATTGAGGATCTTAAACTACATTAATAGAATCTTTTTGGTATTTTTACCTTCATTGTGAATTCTCCCTTACGCATATATTAAAACTTTTTAAGGAGAACTATACTTGATCCTTGAACAGTGGAGGGATTAAAGGCGCTGACCGCATGCATAATTGAAAATCCACATATAACTTTCAACTCCCCAAAAACTTAACTACGAATTGCCTACTGTTGGCCTAGAGCCTTAGTGATAAGTCAATTAACACATAGTTTGTGTTTCATATTATGTACTGAGCTAGAGAAAAGAAAATGTTATTAAGAATATCCAAAGGAAGAGAAATATTTACTATTCTCTAAGTGGAAGTGGATCATTATAAAGGTCTTTATGAGGAGGAAGAAGAAGCAGCGTTGGTCTTATTATCTTAGACGTGGTGGAGGTGGAAGGGGAGATAGGAGGGCCAAGTATACTCAGTGTAACTTTTATTGAAAAGAAAAATATCCACAACTAAGTGGACCCATGCAGTTCAAACCCAGGTTGTTCATGGGATCCCTTAAAAGTAAATCAATCAGTTATAGGAAACAAGGGAAGGAGATTCTCATTTTATCTTCCCTGGGTAGATATTGGGAAGATACCAACCCAGGGAAGATTTGTTTTGGCTGTGTAGAGCCTCTTTGGAAGAGCTTTCATGGACCCACCCCCCCACCCCCAGCCTAAATAGTGAATAGATCGTATTTCTGGTGAACTTGCAAAAGTGTTGTTAGGGAAATTATGTTGATCTTTTCTTAAAAAAAAAAATCTTTTTCTGTTGCAGAGCTGTGACAGAGAGCATCAATCAACTCATCACTCTGTGCACCCAACAGGCTCCTGGCCAGAAAGAGTGTGACAATGCACTCCGGGAGCTTGAGGTAGGTCCCAGGGGAAGCAACTGAAGCTTGAAGATGGTTTGTGTGTACTTGTCTTTCTGTCCCTTCTCTACTAGGTTTGTTTCCTCTCCTTTAAAACTAAAGGTGCATTGGGTCCAACCAGCCTATATCTACTGAGATTTTGCCATTTCAGTATAACTTGTGTTAGTTAGGAATTTACATACAAGTAGGCATGCTGGTTTTATGTACCTTTAAAGGTTCTTTTATCTTTCCTGGGAGACTATTGAGGCCAAAGTTCCTGTCCAGATTTGGTGGTATTATCATCCTTGCTTCCCCTATTTCCACTAGGATGAGTTGGATTTTGTTAAAGAATTCTTTATTTCAAACACAAAGATGTTGGTTGGTATTAAATGTGACCTGAAAATCAATTTCCAGTTTAAAAAAAAAATGGAGAAATTATTCTGGGACAATTAGGAGACAGCCAGAGGCAGGGGTAGGGGTGCTGTTGAGTAAAACTGATTTCCCCATATATTCTGTAACATGTAGGGGGCACATAATAGGAAATCCAGGACTAACACTTATTACTCAGTCAAGGTCAGAGTGGGTGCTTTTCAATTTATATTCATACTCATGTTATTTGTAAGTGAAAATTTACAAATTCCCATAGAATACGTGTGGGTAAACATAAAATCAGTGTACTTCCTTATAGCCCTAAACAATGCAGGTTATATTGAAATGGCCAACTCTCAACAGATACGAGCTGGTTGTACCCAATGTACCTTTAGTCTTCCGGATAACCAGCCTAGGTCTAGTATGGTGGGAATACCCACTGCAGCTTCCAAAGGATTTGATTGAGGCCCTGGTAATGGCTCTACTGGGGGTATCTTACCTGCAGCCTGTGAGCCAAATGCAGATTATTTTAAGACCATTTTGCTTGTTTGTGATGTCAGATATTGTGCAAAGTAATGCATGAACTTTTTTTTGCTCATCAGCTTTCGTTAGCATTTGTGTATTTAATGTATGGCATAGCATTTGTGTTTTAATGTATGGCCTAAGACAACTCTTCTTCCAATGTGCAGCAAAAAAGAAAAATGGTTGAATGCCCTTGCCAGCTGGAGGTAGTCCTGGACACACAGGACCAAAGCATTCTGAAAACAGTTGAGAATGTTTGTCACGTTGACTGAATGACTGCCATATTCTGTTCATATTTGCAAATATGGTCTTTTGCTCTAAACAAGCCCTATAGATGCCAGTACTCTGTATCCTTGGTTGCCAAAATTATGACTATTCCAGGATTGCTGTTACTATAATAAAGCCATTCTGATCCAAGGAGGAGGAGGAGGTTCTTCAGTGAAATGAGCTCACCCCTTACACTGCCCTCTCTCTCTCCTGTCTTTAAGTGAACAGCTCAGCAGTTCCCAATACTTAACTGTTCCCCAAACTCAAGTGACTTTGTCTTTTTTGTTGGCTGTGCCCCCAAAGGCTACTGGGCCCTAATGCTCAGTGGGGAGGAGGTTGAATGGGCACATCCCCTGGCTTTCTTTCTGCCCCTAGAAGAGTGGTGAACACAGATAGTCAAAGGCCATTACAACGTGAAAGATAGTGATGATTATCTGTGGCTTGGAGACAGAAAAATTTACAGCTCACATCCACTTGCTTCCTTGATGGGGATCTAAACAAGAGTGAATGCATTCTATATCTCTTAAATTAAAAAAGAAGGTGAACCACCCCCAATGGACAGTTCTGGGGAATGGCCCTTCAGACCTTTCTATTAAAAGTTTCCAGAATTAGAAAAACTAAGGTTTCTTAATAGCCATGAAAAAATGAATGAACAAGTTCTTGAAATCTAATCTCCTTAGAATTATCCAGAATCAGTAGAGAAATTGTGCTAAATGACTATGAATGTGTTGCCTTGCAGTAATATTCAAAATTTTTTTTAATTTATTTTTTATTTTTTTTCGAGACAGAGTCTCAGGCTGTCGTCCTAGGTAGAGTGCTGTGGCATTATCATAGCTCACACCAACTTCCACCTCTTGGGCTCAAGTGATCTTCTTGCCTCAGTTTTTCTATTAGTAAAGACAGGGTCTCACTCTTGCTCAGGCTAATCTCGAACTCGTGTGCTCAAGCAATCCACCTGCCTTGACCTCCCAGAGTGCTAGCATTACAGGCCTGAGCCACCACACCCAGCTCAAATTTCTTCAAAAAATAAAAACTTCTGTGGGTATCATGCTCCTCCCTCTCTGCCGTGGAAAACGAGATTCTCACCTCTGGCAGAGCTAACCTGAGACACACACCCTTCCCCATCAGTGTTGTGACTGTGATCATGATACTGTGGTCTCAATTCTTGTCAAGAATCTGACAAGTGATCAGATGAGTGATTGTGACCAGAATCTTGCGTATAGAGGGGAAGCTGATAGTCAGTATTTTGTGTTGAATCTCTCTTGTTCTGTGGCGCTTGCTTTTTAAGTTGTGTTCTCCTTCTGTAGACTGTGAAGGGGATGCTGGACAACCCTAATGAACCTGTCAGTGACCTCTCGTACTTTGACTGCATTGAGAGTGTGATGGAAAACTCCAAGGTAAGCTGTTGTGTGGTACCTAGAGTGGGCAGTGCCCATGTGGGAGGCATGTGCACCTGCTTTGTGAACACCCACCTGGCGGAGCGCTTTGCTCAGCAGCTTCTCAAGCTTGAGGGTTGTTAAGAATCACCTGGAGGTTTATTAAACACAGATTGCTGGGGCCCTCCCCAGGCTTCTGAGTCTGCAAATGAGATCAGGCTGATACTCTGCATTTCTCACAGGCTCCAGGGCTAGTCCTTATGGCCTAGGAATGTTACTTTGAGAACCACAGCTTATGTCTCATCACAGATGGGTCTTAATGTGAATCAATTCATGTATTTTCTACACCTGGGGCTGAACTGCAATAGGAAATCCTTCAGGGGCCATGAAGGACTTATTGGTTCTTTCTGCCATCCATACCATGTCTTCTCAAGGGGAACGGAAATAGCTTCTTTGGGGAGTGGAAGGGGGCGAAGTGAAAAAAATCTAAGATAATATAATAGCTTATTATGCCTTACCTCCCCCATCTTAACCACACTCAACAAAATCTTATTCCTTAGTATTTAATTCGATGGGGGTGACAATGAAGGAAAAAAAGTCTTCTTAAGGGAACACTAATGGGGACAAAAAGCTGTTGAAACTCTGATCTGTGGTGATTATACCAGTGTCTTATGAGAATGCCTCAAAATCAGAAGGTGGAATTGAGATGCAAGGGCGGTGACCAGGTGGCGCGCTGTTGCAGTCCGGCTCTGTACCTAGACAGACTGGCTTTGGGGAAACATCTGTATTGGTGATGTCAGAAAGTCACAGTGCATGTTGGACTATGATTAGAAATTCCTCTGTCCAGCATCATGTATGGAATTACAGATTGTGTGAAGGGAAGGTGTGTATGTTTTACATGCTTGGATTAAAGAGGAATGTGAGATTAGGAGGGAGGGGAAAATATTCTGCATAAAAATTCCTACACTTCTTTGCAAGTCCTTCTGTAAACTGGATTATTTTGTACATCTAAAGACATTTGAGGACTTATTTGTTCCCCCATCCGTGATAGCTTATTGGCCAGTGCAGAACCCTGTGTTGGTTCTAGTCTTGGCAACACCATAGTCTCTCCACAAAGGGTTGAACATCCTTCAGTGCCATCACCTGTGACCCTGGAAGACGTGAGCAGTCCTTCTGGTACCTGATGCACATATGAGACAGAACACCAGATTTGCAGTGGGTACCCTACCTGTGCCCACGTGACCTTCTGTGTGACCTTGACCTCTTCAGGTTGAATTCTAAACACTGAAGTCCTTTTCAGCAGTGATTATAAAGATCTCTGAAGAAAGACAAACTGGTGATTTTCAAAATAAGGCAAAGTGCTTGTTTAGGAAACATATGTAACAAAGATATGTTTAAATTTATTGCCAGTAAGTAAACAAATGACACCTGAAAGGGTCCGTCTTTTGCTTTCTGTAAATGACCTCACTTACAGCTCAGTGGATGTGATCTTTATGTTCTGAGAACTCTAGTTCTCAGTTTAGACCATGCCCACCCCCCTGGGATGCCTTATATATACTCTGCTCTCTGTGTGTGTTAACTGTATCTCCCTAGGTGCAGGTAACTTTAGGGTAAAAGGCTCATACTTTCATTATTTCTCTTTATGAGCATAAATGGTACAATTTTCTTAAACCTCTTCTTAATGCAAATAAGGAGAAAATGGCAAATATAAATAAGGGGACTTGAATGTTAAAGTTGGAAGTGTAGCCTGTTTTACCCCTTGTTTTGAAGCAATGCTGGATAGAAAATATCCCTGGCTGTTTGTTTGATAGGTCCTGGGTGAGTCGATGGCAGGGATTTCACAGAACGCCAAGACCGGGGACCTCCCTGCCTTTGGAGAATGTGTGGGAGTTGCATCCAAGGCCCTCTGTGGACTGACAGAGGCTGCAGCTCAGGTAAGGAGCTTGTGCTCTGTGCCCGATCTCTGGGGGAAGCACAGGGGAGCTCCAGATTCACCTTTTTCTCCGAGCACCACTGTAGAAACCGTTGACAAGGCAGTGGCTTCTGTGCTGATGCAGGCATTTAGACCCACTATGGGCCAGTTTCCCGCCAGGAGCAGAGCAGTGGTGGGCCAGGCTAAGGAAGGCAGGGAGACTCACTGCAAACTGCAGACCCAGCAGGCAGGCTCAGAGGCCAACCTTTCTTTCTTTCTTTCTTTTTTTTTTGGTGGTGGTGGTTATTATTTTTGAGGTCATTATTATAAGTGAGTTGTTTTAGGTAGAAAAAATAAGCATGAAATCATTTAAATTTTCTGAGGCTTTTGAATTGCAAAAACGTTAGTCATGCTCGTTTTAGGATCAGAGAAAGCGAACATTGGACACGACCGTGCAGAGACATGACACGGCACGTTCCTTGCCCTGCTCTGACTATCCTGTGCGTTTCTAACGCGCACGTCAGCATTTACCTTGAAGGATTTGTCATTTGATGATTCTTTGGAACTTAGAAGGTTTTACTGAACCAAAGAGAAACATTCCTGGTTTGGGGGATGAAATTCTCTTCCCTATCCTTCCCTCACATCTCAGGGGAAATGAATGAAGATCAGAATTCCTGCTCATGGGTTTATTTTCTCCCAGTTATTTGGCTACCATTCCAAAGGGAAGCCAAAGAGAAGACCTTCCTTTTACAGCCTCTTGTCCTCGTGGGGACCAAACCCTTTCTTTTCTTTTGTTTTCTGAGTCAGCTTACTGAATTGCCAAGTTAAGATTTTTTCTGCTATTGCAAACAGGCAATAAATAATAAGGACTCAGTAAGCTCTGAGATGAGAAGCCCTCAGGTAGGGCAGGCTCCAGAGCCAGCTGACTCAGCAGGTCCACGCCATCAGTTCGCACCCACTGTTATCTGTCCCTTCTGTCTGCCAGCTAAACAGTCAGCCTCATGCTGGGGCTGAGCAGCCTCATGGTCATAAGATGGCTGCCAGAGCAATCAGGGCTGTGCCATCTTTGTCTAAGCCCCAGGAAAGTGCTTCTTGAGGCTCTCTTAAGAACAAGGAGACTTTGTTCCCTGGAGCCTGCAGCAAACCCTGCTGGCATGTCAAGCTGGCACAAGCCTGTCTCCCAATAATTGGGGAAAGGGATGAGATTACTGCAACCAGATTATGCTAAGGAGTATCTGAACATAACTGCTGCCCGTACAGTGGTGACTGTCATCCCCACAGACGTCCTGAGCTGTGGCTTTTCTCCTCCTTTCCAGGCTGCATACCTGGTCGGCATCTCTGATCCAAACAGCCAGGCAGGTCACCAGGGCCTAGTGGACCCCATCCAGTTTGCCAGGGCTAACCAGGCGATCCAGATGGCGTGCCAGAACCTGGTGGACCCTGGCAGCAGCCCATCACAGGTGAGCACGGGGAGGAGGTGGGGTTTGTGAGTCCTTCAGGGCCTCAAGGTGAGTTGTGGAAGAGTGTGAGAAATTAGGAAAGACTCTTCTTCTTCCAGAGCTCACAAAGCCAGCAAAATAGGGTGAAAGTAGACACTTCTAGGTGCTTTGAGATGGGGTGCTGACGGGCAGTAGAAATGAGGTGATCAGTGAGATTTATGAGGAGTCTTCATTCACTACAGGGGCGTACACTGAAGGTTCACTGTGCTCAGCCCTGCCGGTCAACATGCGTGAGACTGGATCTGTCACCCCTCTGCTCTTAGACTGTTGGGCAAAGTTTGGAAAATACAACCCTCAGGGTCTGATGACAATGCCAACTATACAAAAGGAGGTGCTGTGAATTCTCTTGAGGGGGCTGTGAGGGATGACTTCATAGAGATGACAGCACCTGTGCCAGGCCTCAACCTTGAACTGGAATCTCCAGCACAGAAAGGAGCCAGAGAGATGTTTGAAGAGTGGACAGTACACATGACACTTCACATACCTGAGTGGCCCTGGTCACTTACCACAGCAGTAGGTACTTAAAGGAGGAGAAGTGGCTCACATGTGAGTGGTCCCAAAACAGGCCCGAGAGCTGTGTGTCAGTGTACCTGAGATTCCTTACCTGCCCAGTAAGGCCAAGAGGGTGTTAACAACATCAGCAAATTAGAGCAGGTGGATGGGTGGAGAGGAGGTGGATTGATTGAAAGGGTTGATGGGGCTCCGCGCCTGTAGCTCAATGGGCTAAGGCGCCAGCCACGTACACCTGAGCTGGGGGGTTCGAATCCAGCCTGGGCCGCCAAACAGCAATGACGGCTGCAACCAAAAAATGGCCAGGCGTTGTGGCGGGTGCCTGTAGCTACTTGGGAGGCAGAGGCAAGAGACTCGCTTGAGCCCAGAAGTTGGAGGTTGCTGTGAGCTGTGATGCTACAGCACTCTATCCAGGATGACAGCTTGAGGCACTGTCACAAAAAAAAAAAAAAAAAAAAAGAAAGGGTTGATGGAGCTGGAGATTCCTGAGCCACACCCTTCAGGAAGGTGCCAACAGCGCCCCCTACAGATAAGGAGGGAGCTGTCATGCTCTGATGTTCATTTTACTCACCTAGACCTGGTCTCTTCACTTTGGCAGCCACCATATGAAGGTGGCTGTTAAGCACTTGAAATATAGCTAGTCCAAAAGATTGAAAAGAGGGTTGTATTAATAGTTATTTTTTAAATGATTATATGATTATATTTTGGGTATACTGAGTCGAACAAAATGTGTAATTTCTCTTTTTTATCCACTTATTTTGATGTGACTATTAAAAAACTTGAAAGTCTGACCTATCTTGGGGTTCCCAGGGCTTGCTGACTGCATCCCCTTGAGGACCATCAGGGGTCCAGCTCATTCGCACCATTACATCAGTACCTCCTTTCCTGTTCTTTAATTGTCTCTTGCTCAATATTTCTTGCTCTCTCCTTTCTTGGAGTGACTTTGGGGGTGGCATTATAGAGACTGTGGCTGTGTGAACTGAAGAGGAATCCAGAGCTGGGGACCAGGGCGGAACCCCTGTGCACTGACATGCAGGATGCCCCCAACTTACTCCATGCTTTGTAGGTCCTGTCTGCTGCCACCATTGTCGCCAAGCACACCTCGGCCTTGTGCAATGCCTGCCGTATTGCCTCATCCAAGACAGCCAACCCGGTGGCTAAGAGGCACTTTGTCCAGTCTGCCAAGGAAGTCGCCAACAGCACTGCCAACCTGGTGAAGACCATCAAGGTAGGTCACTGGACTACGGGCCTTATTAGGCCCTGTAACTCCTGTTGCTTAGGGAAAAAGAGAGACAGCATTTAAGCTCTGCTGTCCCAGGGCTTCTGTCTAGTGAAGTTTAACTTTTACATTTACTGTTATGATTTATGTCGTGGAAGGAGAGTCCCTTAATAATAGAAACATTCGTCATGAAAACCCAACAGCCTTAGTCTGTATTAGCTTTCTAGGAGGTGTGGAGAGCGTCTCCCCAGATTCTGTACTTGAGGAGCTTGGGGTAGAAATCTGGTTGGAAGGGACTGGTTATGGGGCCTCTCTTGGCACTATGCTTGAGTAGCAGCCAAATGGTTTTTGTTTAAATTGTCTGTTTCCTTGGGGTGGTTTTGAGTGGGCTAGTAGAGAGGGCTGTGCCATTGTTGCTGGATGTATCTGGACTAAGCAAGTAGATAGAGGGACGAGGGAGTAGGAAAGTGTAGAAAAATTGCTTTAAAGAAATCTTTAATGTCTCTGGAAAACAGAGCATTCCGTGTTCATTAGAAGTTCATCTTTGTGTTAAAGTCCACGGGCACGGGTGGGGCAAGGTTCGCTTGCGAGGAGGGAAATGAAGTGGCTGAGCACTGAGGCCACAAACAGTCTGCCCTCCGCGGGGACCCAGCAGGCAACAGGCAGCTGACCTTGTGGGAAAACAGCCCCATGCTGGACAGCAAACCACAGGCAAAAACCCCAGCATCGTCTTCCCCAACCCCCAGCCTTCAAAGGAACGTTGACATGGAGGCAAGGTACCAGTTCTGGGCAAATGTGCTGAAGAGAAAAGCATCGGCAGCACTAAGACTTTTGATTTAAGGGTTTTGATTTAAGGATTTTAGATTTGTTCTGAAGGTAGCAGGATTTGCTTTGTTGCTGGGACAAGTCCTAAAGTAACAGGACGTTTTCCAGTTCTCTCCAGAGGGTAGGACACGACACAGCCCACAGGGTGAGCCAAGCAGAGGCAGAAGGCGAAAACATGAGCCCAGGAGCAGTTGGAAGCTGGCTGGCGAGAGCACGGGGCACTTCACCCCAGTCAGCAATTTAACTATTTACACAAAGAATCTTTTGAAAAACGAACAAACAGAAAAGAACCCCGCCTATTTGAAGGTGGTAATAAGCTAGGTTGAAAATGAATTCAGTAAATTATAGCCAGTTCCCATATGCCCCAGGATCCTGGTGGCAGCTCACCTCAGTTGCCATCAGAGTTTACAGCATTAGCAATAAACAAAGCCTGCTTTTTTAAATGTTTATTTTTATGCTTTGTGTATCTGACTCACTCAGGCTACATGACTACTCTGTGCTTACCCACATTTCCCGCATGGGAAACTGAGACCCAAAGAAGTGAAGTAACTTTCCCAAGGTGACCCAGTCAGAACATGGTGGGTCAGAATTCAAACCCAGGCCCCAGAGCCCCTGGCATGCTGTTCAGCTCTCTGGGATGGACAGACCAATTCATCTCTGAGGCCTAGGAAGAAAGACCTTGCTGTTTATAGACCTTGAGTGTAAGTGTGGGGGAGGTGGGGATGGGGAAAGCAATGTAGTTGACAGCAGTGACATCATTTTTGGTTGCTACGCAATTAACTTATCTCGGTTAAAGTCAATCTTTTCTGATCATTAGAAAACAGATTATATTTAGATGGCCCAAAAGAAGAAGAAAAGGAAAGAACTCTTTCTTTGTTCAATAGAAGTTCCCGGAGCCCTTTCTTTTCCGGCCTCCTTGGTTTTAAATCCTAACCTATCTCTATATAAAGCTTCTCTGTTAAGATCTTGTGTTCTTTTCAGATTCTCCTCACAGTGTCAAACCGCCTTTGCTAGTCTCTGCAGTAAACATAACCTCTGTGATGGCCTAGAAGATAGTAGAAACGTCAAAGGAGGCATGTAGAGGTGTTGTGATGTGGAGGCGATAAAGGCCTGTTCTCCAGGGAGCACCCTAGGAACCGGGAGCCATACAGAGGAAGAGAAGTGGGCATATTATCCCTCAACATTTTGTTTTTCAGTTCCCACTGCATGGCAGCGTTTGCGGGGGGAGAGATGAGCTTCGGGTTTTTAAATTTACTAACAGCAAGGTGGTAAAGGTCATTTCACTGTAGCACATGGTACTAGATGCTGAATAGATTTCCTGTTTGAAGGGATGGTTGGGTGTTCTGTCAAACAGAAAAACAAATGAATATTTAATTCCCTAAGTGTTTAAGACAGCTGCCCTCGTGGTGGCCTTTTCCTCTTTTATGCCTCTTGGTGCTGTTTTTTAACTGTGTTAGGCCAACCCTAACCTAGCTGCTACACCCTTTTAGTTGTGATGAAGGGCGGGGTGCAGATTACCTCCTGGTGGCTATCAACCCCCATGTAGAATGTGTGCACCCCGGATCTCAGAGCCCTGTTGATGGCATTCTTTAGAATCCCAAGGCCCAGCGCCCCAGAACCCATCTCTGCCTCCATACTGCCTGCCAGGCATTGCTGCGAATGCCAGGCAGGGTAGGGACGCCCACCCCAACCACGGTTGCCTATGCCGTCGCCAGCTTTTCTGTCCTCAGGCAGTGCATTACCTAGTCTTGAATCAGATGTGTGGAATGGAATGTTATTTTAAATGTGTAGTCACTCAGGTTTGGGTGCCAAGTAGAAATTATGCAATACCAGCGTTTGTTTTTCTGAGAAGTTGAAGTTTGGCCTTGCCCCTCGCAGTGGAGTTAAAACCCAGGGTTTTGCCTTTGAGCACTTCCAGTGTGTGCCACAGACACCCGATCCAGCTCTCTTTAATCGAATTTGACTTGGCTGTAAGTATGTTTTCTTGGTCAGCCTTATGTTTGGGTTGGTAAAGTTGATTTCTTCAGAAGGAAAAGAGGGGGAAAAGCCTCTGGCTTCTTGCTCCTAGTTCTTATGCCTTTTGTCTAAGGCCAGTAGGGGACAAGGGAGCCAGGAGTCTTGGGTTCTGGTGCGAGGCATGCCAGTAAGTAGCAGGCGACTTGGGCTCCTGTCACTTTCTGGGTGCTTGTTTTATCATCTGGAAAATTGGAGGTTTAAGACTGAATTATCTTTAGGGTGCCTTCTAACCCCCAGAGACCGCATTAATCTTTAATTTTGTGCAGATAGAAAAATTGTTTCTCCCAGATCTCTGTTTGATTTTGCTAAGGGAGAACATTCAGGGGTTGGGAGTGCCCTGGTGTTGAGGGGCCTAGACTTGGCAGCTAAATAAATTTACCCTTCCGTCATTGTGGCTGGTGTCCTGGATGTTATGTGGCATGGAAACTCTCATGTCCGCCTGAAATGCCATCCTGGGCAGTTTGGAGTATTTGGCAGACCTGAGTGGCTCAGCCTTACCCAGTAGAAGCAGAATCAAAATTGAAGTAGTATCCACACAAACCATGCTTTCTGATGTCAAATGCCTTTTTATTTTTTTTGGAGGAAATAACTTTTCTTTTTTGAGAGTGAAAAAAAGTGTGATTGATGGAGTTTGCCATTCTAGTCTTTGTTATTCAAGGCCCCGTTCTGTGAATAGTACTGGGCTATGTGATATCTGATTTTCAGCCTTATGCTAAAAAAACAAATAAAACCCTTTCTTTGCCCTAATGGTGCAGTACATGAAACTGCCACTCCTGGAGATTCACCTTGAGTAGTCATCTTTTCAGCTTGAGTAAGTTCAACTGAGGCTGGTGGCTTGGTCAGATACCGTTTCCCTAATAGCCTGAGAGGTTTGTGGGAGTAGAAAAGGGGAAGGGAAAAGTAAGATGCAGGAAGGGTGAGCAGCACCCAGAGACAGCTCAGCGTCTCCCGTTGGGCTGGCAGCTGCATCTTTCTAGCTATAGGAGGATGACTACCAGAGGCCACACACTTGGTGGGGTTGGGCCAGAATTCCTTTGACTTCAAAGTCCACTCTTGAAATCAGCTTTCTTTGCTTGTTTGCCTGTGCTGGGGCCACTTGTGTCAGGCTCCTGATAGGTGGTGTCCACCCCACCTCCCACTGGTATTCCCAGATTGCTCTGAAGTCTGGTAGATCATGACCTCCAGAAATCTGCAGTGTTAACGGTGCAGCAAGACCAGAGTGCCAGCAGCGTAAATCAGTGTGGCCCAGTGCATTAAGTGGCAGTTAGAAATAAGGCCGTGTGTGTGTGTGTGTGTGTGTGTGTGCGTGCACACATGTGCAAGAAGTAGCAGGCACTCGGGGTTTCCTTTGAACCTAGAAGAGTATCAGAATGCTGAGGGGAGGGTCAGTGCCTGTCTGGTGGGGAAGGGCATGTGCTGAGGTGAGCCAGGCACCATATCTGCGAGTAAATTAGCTGGGCCCATGGGAATTCCTCTGGAACTATTAGCTTTGTGGATGTGTAATTATTATCCCAAGCTGCCAAGGCTTGATTGGAATGTAGTTGTTATTCAGAAATCGCCTTCATACCGGCAATAGTGCCTGCTGCCTCTGGTCTTGTTGAAAAACAGAAACACTCCCATCTCAGATCCCATTCATTTTGTAATACCAGGGCCCCTAGTTTTTTTCTTAATTATCTAAATTGGCTTCGTATATTGCTCATAAGGGTTAAATTAAAAGTTTAATTGATCATTTAACCAAGAAATTTACACTCTTCTGCCAACATAACTGCCTTCTCAAATGTAGCCTGTCCCTCCCTCCCCCCGGAGGCAGAAATGTTGTCCCTGGGTCACAGGCTATATAGGTTCTTGCAGTCTTGATCTTGAGAAGGTGCAGTCCAGGGTTGGGGAATCGCCAATCCCAGTGTTAACCCTTTGTGAGGCAGCTTGGCATGGGTCACAGGCCACATTCCTGGATTCTTAACCATCCACGCCATTAATCAGCAATGAGACTAATCACTTAATGCCATTATATTATTTGTCGCTATTTTTTTTTTTTAATTTGGGAGGGAGCGGACTAGGACCAGTGGTAGAAAGATGGTTCTGGGTGCCGATGACAAGCTGTTTCTTAATGTGACTCAGTCTCACCTCCAGAGAGTGCCCTGGCTTCTGACACCCTAGATCAGTTCCTCTTGGTTTTATACTTTGCACTAATAGAATTGTACCACAAGTACAATTTCTTTGTCTGACCTCTTTAATTAAATACCCTTTATGTTTGTGAGGTTTGTCCGTGTGGTGGGAGGAGTTCTAGTGGACTTCCAAGGACTCCCTCATGTTCATTTGGAACTGGTATCATGCCAGGTCTGCCTCATCAGTCATTTAGGGACATCCAGGTGAGACTTAGACAAAGTTCAGAGTGCTCCACAATCTTAAAGTATTGTTTTTCGTTTAGGAGGGAACAGATTTAATTCCAATGAAAATGGGGAAGAGGAACCCAAGGATTACACTCTCCAAATTGGGAAGAGTGGTTTAGCGGCCAGGTTAGGCGCTGCGGCCCACGAGGAGTGAGTGAGGGGTAGGACACTGTGTGACCCTGCATCTCTGCTTGGTGTGAGCAGGGAGTCAACTAACTGTGCGGTCAGCTGTCCTGCAAGCTCCATGCTCAGCTTTAGTTCTTCTGGTTGCTAACTGGGCCCTCTGCTCAGCAGCAGGAGTCTCTCCAGTCATTCCTTTTTTATTATTTAAGAAGTCACCTGACATTTCAGCATTCCTACTGAACTCCCTCTTTTCACCAGCCACTGAGCACTGTGGTTTGGGAATAGTGTGTGCTGTTCAGTGGGGTAACATCTATTTTCTCCCATCAGGCCCTGGATGGGGATTTCTCTGAAGACAACCGCAATAAGTGTCGCATTGCCACTGCGCCCCTGATTGAAGCCGTGGAGAACCTGACAGCATTTGCATCAAACCCTGAGTTTGTCAGCATTCCTGCCCAGATCAGCTCCGAGGTGGGGAGGTTTGCAGCAAAGATAATACTGGGGTCTTTGGCTAATTTTGTGTGGCACTGGAGGAGTGTGAAAAGTTAAATTTCCAAAAGCACTCCCTCTGTCAATATGCCGGGGACTGTTGCTGTTACCAATGATGTTACATGTATCCAGTTAATGAAATTCAGTGACTACACATCTCTTGAGCAATATCTTATATCTAGAAGACAATCTGTCTGCCTAGGTTTGGGCCTGATTGTTTGATGAGATGCATCACACCCAATAGATGCTATTAAAGGAGCAAACATAGACTCAGTTTCTGACCAGCCCTCTGTTTCCTTCCATAGGGCAGAGGTGGTAACTTCATAAAGAACGGGACCTTCCAGGGCCCACCTTATTCACTCCCTTCTGTACACCCTGACCTTGATCCCTGTGCTGTTTGGTCTCAGGGCTCCCAGGCGCAGGAACCAATCCTGGTCTCAGCCAAGACCATGCTGGAGAGCTCATCATACCTCATTCGCACTGCTCGCTCTCTGGCCATCAACCCTAAAGATCCGCCAACCTGGTCTGTACTGGCCGGACATTCCCATACTGTGTCTGACTCCATCAAGAGTCTCATCACATCTATCAGGTCAGTTTGCCATCTGGAGATTGGTACCAGCGTGAATCTGAACAGGGCAGGAGGAGAAAAAGCCCACTAGACTTTTTATTTCACAGTAATATTATTCATTGTTGCCCTCTTTTTGTTTATCTCTTCAGAACAAACATTACCTATTACAATAATAATAGCCAACTTAAACACTTACGGTATACCAGACTTTTTTTTTTTGGAGACAGAGTTTCACTTTGTTGCCCTGAGTAGAGTGCCGTAGCTCTCTACCACAGCTCACAGCAACCTCAAACTCTTGGGCTTAAGTGATTCTCTTGCCTCAGCCTCCCAAGTAGCTGGGACTACAGGCGTCTGCCACAATGCCCGGCTATTTTTAGAGATGAAATCTCACTCTAGCTCAGGCTGGTCTTGAACCTGCGAGCTCAGGCAATCCACTAGTCTCAGCCTCCCAGAGTTCTAGGATTATAGGGGTGAGCCACTGTGCCCAGCCCTCAGACATTGATCTGAGCATTTTACTTATATACTTTATCATCACAATAGTCTTCTAAGGTAGATACCACCATTGCTTCCATTGTACTAATGAAAAAATATTGGCAGAAAGGATTTAAATAAACATTCCCAAGGTCACCCCCAGGCACAGTGGCTATAGTTGCAGTCTTTATAATTATTGTTCCACATTGAACCTGGGACTTAGGCAAAGAGCACTATTGTCTATTTGGCAAGATTTGGCATGACCTTTAGTGTGCTAATAAGACAGACTATTCTAAGGCCCATAGTAACTGGGCAACTCTTAACTTCCTTAGTGATATAATAGTAGGAGCCTAAAAAACATCCCTGCGTAGATACATTTCTGGAGTTGACCGAAGTTAATATCCCACAAAATGAAATGCATCTCTTTCCTTAGTTATATTTTGCCTCTCAGTTGCTCTTGAAGCTCAGAATCACACTTAGCTTTCTTTCATAATGCCCTGCAAAGAAAAACCCACTGTATATTCTAACTCCTACTATAGTCCAGGACTTTGTGAGTAGTATACAACATAGAGAACACAGAACGTTTACACTGGAACTAGTTCTGATCATTTTTTTTCAAACAAGTCCTATGCTTAAGCCCAAGAATGGAGAACCTGAAGTCCAAATTGTTTCCTTTGCAGTCTCCTGGCATTAGCCTACAATGGAGGGGAGTGCCATGTCCTTTCCTCCAGAAATAAGAATTCTCTAAAGTATTAAATTCAGAAGTGCACAGGCTGTGCCTCAAGGCATTGCCAGCCAAGCATCGGAGATTCCTCCTTAAATGAGGTGACGGAGTACAGGAGGGAGTAGACAGGGGCTCCTGGCCCACCAAGGTTGGGGCAGCTTGTGGCATCATGGAGCCTGTGTTTGATGTGCACTGCCCCTTCCAGGGACAAGGCCCCTGGACAGAGGGAATGTGACTACTCCATCGATGGCATCAACAGGTGCATCCGGGACATTGAGCAGGCCTCGCTGGCCGCTGTCAGCCAGAGCCTGGCTACACGGGATGACATCTCGGTGGAGGTAAGTTGGGGCTCAACAGCCTCTGGCAGTGTTGAGAGATCCCAGCATCAGGCTTTTCAGATTGAGGGAGTGGGGCCAAAATAGCTCTGATGCTATCGTGTTACCAATTAGACAACCTGCCTGGTGGAACCAACCTGGGAACTTTTTGAAGAGGGTACAGCAGATGCTTAAGAGAAGGATGGCTTGGGTAAGGAACATACATACTACTGGGTGGAAAGATCAAATGTGACTGAAACTTGGGGGACAATATCAATATCGGGTGATTTAGGGGTAAGGTAGGATTATCGTGTTCATTTTTAACACATCAGTAGAGCAGACCTCAGCATGTGAGTTTTGAAAGTTTCTCTTTTATATTTTTCAATACACTTTTTGGTTTATGGGCAAATTCACCAGTAAACTCTAAAGCATTTGGTGCATTCCAAGATAAAGGATTCTGTCCTAAGTTATTCACCATCTAGCATTCGAAGAACCTAGGTTTTCTGCTGTTAAATTAAAGCCACTTTGCTCTCTCTTGCTGATTTTTTTCAGAGTTTAGAATAGAACTGTATGCGTTTTTCCTTTGGGTGTTTTCTGTTACGTGTCCAAAGTCTGTTTCAGACTTCTTTATTGAAAGCAAGTGCCTGATGCTCAGAGGTGTGTACGAAATATGAGTGGTCTGCTTATTGATGTTTACCTTCCTGCCACTGAATTCATTGACAATGAGCTTCGGGCCCAGAGTTGGTATCCTTCATTTTTATAAATAGAGCTATCTGTTTCACTCCAGCTTTACCCCCCCAATTTTCTTTCTCTTTTTTTTAAATTTCAGATTAATATGAGGGTAAAGATGATGAGGCTACATTGTTCATGTTTGTTAGGTAGAGTCCAAGTTGTAGTTGTGCCCCTCCCCCAGGAGGTGTCCATAGACCCCTACATTGTGCCTGTTAGGTGAGTGCCCAATAGTCCCCCTTCCTCCTTCTTTCTCCCCCCCCACAACTTGAGTTAATTGTGTTTTTCTCTTGTGTGGGTGTGTATTTGTTCATCTACTGGTTTCATATCAGTGTCCACTACATTTCCATCCCCCCAAACTTCAAAAAAAAAAGTATATTCTCATCCTGTATGGAATGCTAGAATTATTCTTTTTAACCCGTATTAAAGTACCTGCATACAGACACATGCGTGTAAGTGTACCGCTTGATGAATTATCACCAACTGAGCATGCCATTAACCAGCTCCCAGATCAAGAAGCAGACAGATGACCAGCACCTCCAAAGTGTGCCCCTCGTGCCCCCCTGCTTTTACCATCCCACCCAAAGTATATCCCCCGTGTTCCTCACTTAGTCATACCATATTTAATTTAATAAGCATCCATAATAAACACCATTGCTGGACTATTCCTACCTTCTTGACTATAAGCATATTACAAATGTAAAGATAATAAGTAATTAACTAAATAAAATCCCCTTGGACTTCTTAGAAGTTTCTCGTCACCACTCCCATCTCTCTGTCTTTTTCCTTTTTCTTTTCCAGGGTTTTGTTTTCAAGTTTGCATGTTAGGCTACTCCTCTCACTGAAGAAAGTGCCCCAAACCTCCAGCCCATATGCAGTGTTGTTCTGTAGGAGAGTAGAAAAGGCAAGAGTCTGATTTCTGATGAACAGGACATCGCCACTTTGTCAGAGATTGCCGAATTCCATGCTGGTGAATGTCCAGTGTTCTGATCTGTTAATTCTGAATCTGTCAAGCGAAGCTCCCCTGAATAGTCCCCCAAAGGGATCTGATCTTCCCTGCCACTGGTTAATAATCTCCACCTTTGAATTTGCCAACCCTGCATACTCCTAGAATCATCTGGATATCTTGCTGTGTGTCTTTACAGCATGATTCAATTCTTGGGGAGTGAAGAGATTAAACCATCAAACCTGAGAAGAAATGTTTTGAGGGTAGCATTTTTAATATTGCATGCACACCACAAAATGCAGTGGCCTCTGAGAGTCTGGGCTGGGCTTAGGGCAGCTCACTTAGCATTTTCACTAAAATGCATTGTTTTGGGAAGCAAGCCTGTTTTCAAAGAGCTTATTTCATTTTTATGTCACTCTCCCCATTTTTTCCCTTTTTTAAAATTAAATCATAAACACATAGCTCATGTATACATTAATGCATTTATGGGGTACAATGTGCTGATTTCATATAGAATTAGGAATACTTACTTCACACTGGTTAATATATACCTCATCTCATTTACTTACTTATTGTGTTAAGACATTTATACTCTATATGAATAGATCAGACCTATACCCTTGCATTATGCACCATTAGTGTGATCCCACCATTCACCCTCCCTCCATCTGACCTTTCCCCTCCCTTCCCATCCTCCCCTTCACCATGGGCCATAGTCACTCTCCCTTCTTAAGGAGCTATTAGTTCTGAGAATAGGGCGACCCGCATTCTCCTTCACTGTTAGCTGTCTCCATTAGGATGAAGTTGCTGTTCCTTCCTGGAAAGTATGGCTGATCAGCATGTCTGGTAATCATGCTGAACAACGGGAAGTGAAGATACTAGTAGCATCAGTTGTCAGAGTTGGCAGGTTGTTAGGAGTGAGAAGCCGGTAGGAAGGCTGTCCCTCAGGCTCACCTCTTTCTTGGGAGCAAGTGTAGAGGGGTCCAGCCATGGGCACCAAGACATCACGGAGAAGGGTAGCCAGGGCAGGGAGCTGTGGGTTGATGGTATGCACCCAGGCATTTGAACAGACATTTCACGGCTTCCTCCCTGTCCTTCATAAGGACACATGTGACCTTCATATGTCCTTTTAGAATCACTACAGCTCCGCAGGGAACTGTTGTGGGATGAATTTGATAACTCTCTCCTCCTCAGGCCCTGCAGGAACAGCTGACCTCAGTGGTCCAGGAAATCGGGCACCTTATCGATCCCATTGCCACCGCAGCTCGGGGAGAAGCAGCTCAGCTGGGACATAAGGTAACAGGCTTATGCAGGATCCTGCTGAGGGCGCGTATGCGTCCACGAGAGAGATTTGATTGACTTTGTTGGTATTGTTCCCTAAAGCCTATGGGGCCAAGCATTATGCCCAAGTCCACTGCTGGTTTCAGTGGCAGGAAATAGCACCGAGCCTCCCTCTGACATCGCCTCCAAAAATGATCACTTCAGAATCTATTTTCACCTAGAATTGAGATGAAAGCCACAGTGAAATTTTCCTGGTTGTGGTCAGACTTCAGCTGACTTGGCATTTACAGTCACAAGTTGGCCTTTGCTGAAATAATCCAGAGACTGATGCTGACCCCCTTGAATTCAGCCACCTTTTCTCCCTGGCTGGCCAGTTCTGGTGCGTTTAAGGGCACGTCATTCTTCTGTCATTTCTAATATAGTGGCTGTTCTGATACAAGATGAGGCAAAGCAGACCTCACTCTGTACAACCAAATCTACCTTAGGCGGCCACTCCAGAAGGGCCTATTCAGTTGGAAATTCATAGCCACGTTGTTTTAAGTGTGAGTGATGTTTGGTCTCTCTGGAGGTGATTTTGCAAATCCTTCGAGGAGAGTTGGCTTGTCATGCGGCCCGTGTCTCAGCAGAAAAGGGCCAGAAATTGGGTTTCTAACAACCTTGGGGTTCCTTAGCATTTTATCAGCATAGCTGTCAGTATTGACGTACACATGAAGAAATGCAATAGCCAAAATCTTCCCTGTAGATACTGATTTTAGAAAATCAATATTCTTGCTTTTTCAAATTATAGAATAGCTTAAAGGCCTACTAACCTCCCCACTGCTGCTAAAGAGAGAAGGGTTTTGAGATTTAAAATAGCCAGTGTCTCTGCCTTTCCAAGTGTACCAAATTTTATTTTTTATTGAGTTTCTTTATATAGTAATTAGGAAAGGGCTTGCTATCTGAGTGAAGAGGTTTGCGGGAGCAGAGGGTTGGTGTTGGAGGCTAGAGGCTATGTGCCCTTTTCAGGGAAACTAAGTTTAGCAGAGAAGCTGAACATTGTTTCAGCAGTTGCTTTTGATGGCATTAGAAATTTTGTAAGAAAATATTTCTAGGCATCTTTAGAGGGCAATACTGTCTCTGCAGATATTATGTTAGTGTACAAGACTAATTCCTAAGTGGTTAGCATTAAAAGAATCATAAAACTATATTTATGTTACTTGACTTAAAAATGTGCTCTTAGCCCTTGGGCTGAAAGAGTCTCTTTCTAAGGAGAGTTTTGGACACAGGCTACCTGTAGCCTCTCTCCGGAGGGCTGAGTGTTAATGCCCACATCGTTTCCACTGCTTCCTTATGGTGCTTACAGGGGTGGGAACACCTGGGAATAATAAGAGGTGCAACTTCTCAGACCCAACCTATGCCGTTTTCTGTGGCTTAAAACAACAGAAATTTATTCTCTCATAGTTTTGTTGGAGTCTAGAGTTCAAACATGAAGGTGCCAGTTAGGGCATGCTCCCTGTGGAGGGTGTAGAGGGGATTCTCTGGAGGATCTGTTCTTTGCCTCTGGCATCTTTAGTTCCTGGTGCTCTGTGACCAGCACCCCAGTCTCTGCCTCCATGATCACATTTTGGGTCTCTTCTTCTGTCTCTGATGTGAGCACTTACCATTTGGTTTAAAGCCCATTCAGGTACTCTAGAAAGATCTCACCCTTTTTCCCATTAAGATCACATTCTCAAGTTCAGAGATTCAGCCCACTGTGCCACCCTCACCCAAGAGAATGACCATCATATGCCAGATACTCAAAATTCTGTATTATTTGAAATTACACGCTAACCCAAGTGAGGATGTTTCCTGTTCTGTCATGTCTGTCCGAAACAAAAGGTATTAAAGTCCTTGCTAAGCTCCCTAAATTCAGGGAAAAGCACATCCTTCCAAAAACCTGTGCCTATGATATGCAGTAGGAGTAGGTAGCATTTATTGGTTGCTAACAATATAGCAGTTATTATAAGTTTAATTTTATCCTCCTAGCAGTCCTGATGAGCTTGGTGTTATGATTAATCCCCATTTTACAGATGAGGAAACTGCAGTTTAGAATTAGTAAGTAGTTTGCTGAGGAGGAGGAGATTCAAACCCACTGGCTCTGAAGCTAGAGCTGAGTTTCCTCATCACTGAGCCACATGGGAGCCACATCACTTCCACAAGGAAGCTGGGCATCTAGTTCAGTTATTACACTTAACTGCTGTCAGCACACAGCAGTCCTTGACATTTGGCAGTTGCAATGATGCCAGTAGTCTAGAAAACTTGTGAGATTCTAATACATTCAGTATTTCCACTCCTTCTTTAGTTCATAAAGGTCCCCTGTGCCCTGACATCTGACCGCCCATCAGTGCCCCATTCCATGTGGTGGTGACACCAGTGCCCGTCTGGGGAAAGGGATGAAATCAAAAAGCAATGTGTGGCTGCTGCCTGAGGGCGCTCTGGCTGGGCCCTGCACAGAGATGTGTGGCCGAAACCGGGAGCAAAGGCTGCATTCCAGCCTGTGCTCTGCTCACCTGTGCCCTGGTGTTGGGCAAGTGTGCCCAGAGGACCTCTTTAAAATTCACACAATGGCACCGTAAGGGCCAACAACCGGCATGCTCATGCCCTTTGAAACCTATCCGTACCATAGTTTCCTAGTGACAATAACAGAGGAAAAGTCTGTTTATTGCTGGTTGACAGTTTCAATCTCTTTCCTAGCAAAGTTTTCTTTTTTAGACACCCCTTCATCTTGCCCCAGCCACCACCACACTCGTACTCCCCGACCCCTCACTTTGTTTCTGGCCCAGGGGCTGCTCGTGGGCAATGGTCTTCCTGCCTACAGCCCCACAACACGCACTCTCCTTCCACGTAATGGAAAGAAGCATTCAGGGAGTTGCTGGCTAAAGGTTTGGACTTAAACACCCTTGATGGGTGTGATCGTGCCACTGTATTTTATATGAATGGGGGTAGATTCTTGTATCTGAAGCAAATACACCAAAATGTTAAAATCTGATATTCTGGGTGCTAGGCTAGGGGAGTTGTTGTATTCTTTTTAGGCTTTATTTTAAATAGTTTACAATGCAACAAATACCAACCTATAAACTTCTCACGTGCAATGTTGCAACAGCAAACAGGACTGGAATGTAGTGAAGAGAACAGAGCATGGTAGCCGAGAGCCGGGCTGTGGGGCCAGACACCTGGTTCCTGTCCCCTCCCAGCTACGTGAGACGGAGCGTGCAGCTCAACCCATCAGGGCCTCAGTTTCTTCATTTGTAGCTGCCTCTTAGAGTTGTTGGGGATGTTAAGTGGGGAATTGTAGGTTAAATATTTAGCAGAAAGCCCAGCACATGGGGTTCACCCAATAAATATTTGTGACCTGTGACCCCACAGTGCCCAAGTGCTGCAGTGAGCAAGCATGTGTTCACGTATGTGTGGTATTGTCTTCCCGGAAATAGCTGCCTTGATCTTGTAGGCTTTTTGTTCTCCCAGGTTGGGCTTATCATAAACAAAACATCTAGGCTGATGTGAAATCATTTGTGCTTTTATTCCACATTCAAGGCTGGGTCAAAATGCATGGGGCAGAAGGCCAGTGGATTGGCATCTGAGAAAGCTTGCAAAGATTCCTTTCATCTCAGGCTGCTTTTCTCAGTCTTCTCAGCTCCCCTGCTGTCCTCTCCCTCTTTGGCGCCCCATTCCTTCTTTATTTGAAGCAGGGCAAGGTAGTTCACATCTGTAATCATAGCACTCTGGAAAGTGGAGGCAAGTGGATTACCTGAGCTCAGAGGTTCAAGACCAGCCTGAGACAGCGAGACCTTGCCTCTAAAAATGGCCGGGTGTTGTGGGGGGCATCTATAGGCCCAGCTACTTGGGAGCGGAGGCAAGAGAATCACTTGAGCCCAAGAGTTTGAAGTTGCTATGAGCTATGATGCTGCATCACTCTACTGAGGGCAACAAAGTGAGACTCTGTCTCAAAAAAAAATCTTTATTTGTAAAAGCTGATGATTTGTAAAGTCAAATTTAATTCTGATATCTAACTCAAAATGAGTTTCTTAGCACTCCTGCCATATATCTTTTTAATTTGTATTTATTTTTTTTTTTTGAGACATAGTCTCATTCTGTTTCCCCAGCTAGAGTGCCGTGGTGTCATAACTTACAGCAATCTCAAACTCCTGGGCTTAAGTGATCCCCTTGCCTCAGCTGGGACTACAGGCACCCACTACCATACCAGGCTAGCTTTTTTATTTTTCATAGAGATGGGATCTCATACTTGCTCAGGCTGGTCTTGAACTCCCAAGCTCAAGCAATCCACTTGCCTTAACCTCCCAGAGTGCTAGGATCACAGGTATGAGCCCCTATACCTGGCCACTTCTGCCACATTTAGAGAAGAGATGAAGAACTCCCCAGAGGAAGTAAAGACTAAGCAAGAGTTCATTAATTAGCAAGTACTTTGAACAGTAAATTGTCGCACATCTGCCCAGCCCCCTCCCCTATCATGGTGCCCCAAAGGAGATACATATGTTCACATGATATATCTGTGGCTGTTCTCTTTTGTTTTTGTTTTGTTTTTGGTCTTGAAAGGTGACACAACTGGCAAGCTACTTTGAGCCTTTGATCTTAGCTGCAGTTGGCGTGGCCTCCAAGATTCTTGACCATCAGCAGCAGATGACTGTACTGGATCAGACCAAGACGCTGGCAGAGTCTGCACTGCAGATGCTATATGCAGCCAAAGAAGGTGGAGGAAACCCCAAGGTACAGTTCAGGATGTTGGGCACTCAGGACGACTAAGAAGGCCTCACGCGTTCCTGCTGTATCGTGCCCCTCCAGTTCTCACTGGTGGCATTTGAGTTCCTGCCCTAAGGTGGGAAATAATCTTCTATTGGGCCTTCTCAGCAATCCTTAAAGTGAAAAACAAAGAAATATATATAATTAAGACTTATGTATAAGTTCTTTTTTCCTTGACAGAATGTGTAAAAACAATGTTCTTGGGGGAGAAGAACATGTGATGTGATTATTACAGGAATAAAAACTGAAATACTTGCTGAATACCTGCTCACTGCTGACACCCAGCTTGCACAAAGATTTGTGGTTTTCCAGTGATTGCCATTTCTGTTTCTAGTACTTAAGAGACTAGTTTAATATGAAAATCTCCCTTACCAGTTTGCAAGAGGAAGGTGTCTTCAGCCTATAGTGTCACCCATCTGCTTTAAGTGGCCAAAGATGATGACAGCCTGTCACAGGTGACCTTGTGCCATGTTTTACTTTGAGCCTGTGGACTTAGGAAGAGGGAACAGCATATGCAAAGACTCTGATAGGCTTATAAAACAATTGTGATATCTTCAGATAGTGGTGAGTAGTCTGGTGCGTCTGGAACATTCAGAGGGTAGGAATAGCTGGATTGTGACAGCTCTTTTCTTCCATGCTGAGCAGCCTGGTCTTTATTGTAAGTAATAGGTCTCATCAAGACCATTGATGGTCTTGAAACAGGGCAATGACACAACTAATCTCAGAAACATCAAACTGGTCCATTAATGTCTTGATGGACATTTTCCTTGCTTAGTTGTTCATTCATGTGTCAGACTATTATTGAGAGCTTTATTCTGGTGCTGTTAAGAGCCAGGCACTGCCCTCAAGTTGTTCAGGGTCTTCTGTAAAAATAAGTCTGGTTGCTGGAGAGATAAGGTAGAACACAAAGAATGAAGAATGCCATTTTGACTTTGCTAGATTAATAACAGGTGCCCTAGGGTCGGGCCAGCCCCCTTTGCACCCTCTGCGAACAGGAAGAGTCAGAACTACTTTTCTGATGGCTACATCCTTACTCCTCCTTGAAAGGATTTCAGTTCCAACGGAATAATTTGAAGTAGGAGTTTGCCAGACTTTTAAGATGTTAGCATACCTGTTTGGACTGCAAGCTAAGGGTTCCTCATTGAATTTTATTCTATCCCAAGGAACCTTATGGCTGAGAGCACCCATAGCCAACACTGTGAGCTTTGTGGTAACAGCCTCTCCCTGGAAAATGGTATCTGGAATATTTTCCTGTCAGCGTGAAATGTTTCCCCTGAATGACCAGATACACTGAATTTTGAAGCAAGGCCAGAGGGTGAAGGCGAGGCAGGTGATCGCTTGTACCCCTGGCTCATCTCAGCCAGCCTGCACTCTGTCTGCAAACCCCTACAGGCTTGGGATGCTACCAATGTGCTTATTTAGACCCTTTCGTGGGAGGCCTCATGCACAGACTTAATCAACCTGGGTGTTATTCTTCCAGCAGATACCTACCAGGTTTTATGTGCTGTGCTAGGTTTTACATATCCCTGTTTCAGAGGAAATAGAGTTAAATGGTTGTGAAATAGTTGTGGGTAGTTTTGATTTGGTGAACAAAATAGCACAAGCTTTGGGGTCAAACGTAATTGGATTCAAATCCGAGCTCTGCCTCTTGCTAGCAGATTGCTTCATTTCTTTGTTTCCTTGTCTATACAGTGGGGTTAATTGTGAATCCCTCCCTAGGGTGGTTATAGAGACTAAACAAGATAATGTGCCTGATATAATGAGATATTAAAGAAAAAGAAAAAAAAGTGGCAGCCCCAGAGCCTGGTGTTAATGAATAATTACATACTTCCCAAGGCATTTTCTATGTGACTTCTCCTCACCCCACAGGCTCCCTTCTACACTAACCTTAACCCCACCCAGTTTCCTTCTCCAGCATCCTTGATGGGTCCCTACAACCTCTCTGCAAAAACACCACCTTATACACTGTAGGGATGTTCACATTCGTTTTTTCCTTCTCCATTAAAGTTCAAATCTCCCCCAGCTCCTGTAGGCTGCTCCCATCTCCCATACCCCGGTGATGTCTGTGCCTGCTCTCCTGGACTTTGTGGTCGAAACAGTGTAATAAAGAAGCAAGGCTCTCTCGGAGCAGATTTCAGATGTGTGTCTGAAATAGAACAAAGCCTGGGTTTTCTTGTGTATTGTACTTCATTTTTAGGCCTGCTGACTCCACTTACTAGATTGCTGCTGGTTGTTTAAATGTGCCTTAATTGAGGTCCAGCTCTGTGTTTGGGTGTCTGAAACCACTGAACACAGCTAGCAGGCCTTTATGATTGGAGACAAGGCCTTCTGATAAAGATGAGACTTGCCTTGGGAGTTCAGAAGAAAAGGCCCTAGATGATGCCTGGAGTAATGGGAGGAGGCTTCATAGAAGAGGAGAACCCTGACCTGACCCTCTAAAGGTCGGTAAACCTAAACTTGAGGAGTTAAAGGAAAGCAGGACCCAAGAAGATTCATCAACATAAGCACACAGAAAGGAAAGTCACTTCTGGGATAGCCAAGAACAAGGGTATATTTTTGTAGGTTTTGCTGACTGGTACAGGACAAGTGTCCTTTAACTTTTTCCAAGAAGTTCAGAGAACAGTTCTGCGATTTACTGCTGCCACCCCCAAAAGTTGCTTGTGATACCTTCCTAAGCTGGCGCGAGAGAGCAGATGTTTGGCACGAAGCGCTCACCTCTCCTCCAGACGTGCGCTAGGTTTTAATAGGAATATATAGAATTGCTGGCATTTTTGTGTCTCCAGTGGTCATCTCATCGTAACTGAGACTTAGAGAAATACACCTGTGTGAATAAGAGTGCAAGGGATGCTCTTTCTGGAGGGTACGCACGGGAGATACCACCTTTTGGACCTCTCTTGTCAAGGCAGACTGCACATTTTGAGTTTCCTCCACTTTGTCTTGTGAAATTAGCTCTCCGCCTCAGTTACCAGTTTATACTGTTTGTCCCGAAGAGGGTGAAACCGTACCATAGCTGTGCCTCGAGGGTAACCATCTGTGATCAGCATAGCTCACCTGTCATCAGATGCTGTATGTGAGGAACACTTCTGGCTTCCCATGGCTTTTCAACTCAGACAGGGACAATTTCTATGGCTCTTATAGCCTCCTCTTAGGATTCTTTTTTTATTTAGAAAATGACTCAAAAGACTTCTTATTTATCATTTCCCACTGGCTTCCTTACCTTCCATCTCCCCAGATGAAGATGCATCATCTTGGTCCTTTCTGCAGGGTTGTGGGTCGTTTCCCCTGGTGTCCGTGTGCCCTGCTTAATTCTGCCACCAACTCCCTGGCATTAGGGTAAGGGCCAGTCCCCTCCTAGACTGGCCTTGTTATAAATGAGAAGGTTCTTGCACTCATCTCGTCATAACCTCACTGCGTAGCCTTGTTAGGGTTATTCCTTTCACTTAGGAGGAAGTGAAGCCCAGGGCTGCTTACCTAGTTGGCGGTTGAGCAGAACTAGAGTCCAGGTTGGTCTGACCCAGCACCTGGCTCTTCCCTCGCATCTTGCTACCACTTGAGCTGTCCTAGAGAGCGCCCAGCACTGCCCCTTGTCTCAGCCTTTCATTCATTCATTCACCTAACCCCTACTCTGCTTGGCACATACGTGCATACCTACTTCCAAGCTCTGGCCTCAGGGAGGCGTGAGTTCTTGTTTTGCCTGCAGAGCCTCTGTCCTTGAAGCACCTTCCTCATTCACCCCTCCAACTTCTTGTCATTTGTGACATAATTCTAAAGGCTGTTAAGCCTTCTACAGATTAATTGCTCTTGTTTGCACTATACGTCCACAGTGCAGTCATATTTGTAAAAAGAGAACTACAGTGTGTTGGGCTATGTGCGTGTTTTTCCTTTATATCAGTTCTTTTATTAAATGTGTCAGCTTGTATATTTAGGAACCTGTGGCATTCTTTTTCTCCTATCCTAACATAAAAAGATATAAAATTTGTCTTACAGTGCTGTTTGATATTGGCATTTTATTTTCCTTCTTGATTGTAAAACGGGGATCTTTTTCTGTTTGTCTTTCTGGTTTCTATTTTGCAAACAAATGGACAAACATGAACAAGGCCAGGGCAGGTGTGGAGTGTGTTGCTGAGCTCCGTGGTGGATGTAGCTCCGTGGATGTAGGTTTATATTCGACTTTTTCAGTCTATTCTTAAAAGAAGTGAAATGATCCTTAAAAGACCGAGCACCACTTTCTTCTGCTTAAGGGAACACTTCCCAATTCCTTTCTCAGGCGCAGCACACCCACGATGCCATCACGGAGGCTGCTCAGCTGATGAAGGAAGCCGTAGATGACATCATGGTGACGCTGAATGAAGCCGCCAGTGAAGTGGGGCTGGTGGGGGGCATGGTGGATGCCATTGCAGAGGCCATGAGCAAGGTAGGCGCGGGTTCCCCAGCCTTCTCTTCATCTCTCTCAGACATGGGCCTAACGTGCTTTTTCTCTAAGAAGCCAACCGACAGACTTTTCTTTTATTGAAGATTGTTTTTGTTAATGTCCAGATGTCCAATCATATGTCCAACATATGATTCTTTATTATTATTGCATTACTTTTGTATTAGCCAGGCACACCCTTCCTTCTAATTTTACATGAAGGAAAAGATAGGATAGGTTTCCTCATTTTTAAGATGGAAATAATTATTCACCTCCCCTGTGCCTTCCATACGGTGTTTGTGGGATTAAAAGTCTACAAGGAAATAATGAAATGAGTCCCATGTGCTGGTTCTTGGAATGGCTACTTTGGAATCCCAGGGAGCCTTCAAGAATGTAGATTCCTGGGCAGCATCCCCTGCTAAGCTCAGGTGGAATCTCTACGGGGTAGAGCCTAAGAATCACTGTTTATACTTTATTTTATTTTTTTTTCAAGGTTGAGCTTGCTTTATAAAATATGGAATGCTTCACGAATTTGCGTGTCATCCTTGCACAGGGGCCATACTAATCTTCTCTGTATCTTTCCAAATTTAGTATATGTGCTGCCGAAGCGAGCACCACTATTTATAATTTAAAAGTCTCCCTCACGGTTGTGGTATCTAGCCAAGTGCAGAAACCACAGAAATAGCATGTCTAAAAGTCCTTAGTGAACTACTGTAGGCGACAGACTTAGAAGATAATACAAGTATCATTTTCTCATTTAGTGACCCACCATTTGAGCTGGGTCAGCAGGGAAATATGACTTGAGACAGTCTCACCTCCCCGTCTCTTGCTCTTCCTCCAACCCCCCCACCCCCCAGGAACCTTTTGCTAGTCATGTCAATTTGATATTCATTAAAAGGAACAATTGTTCATCAACATCTAACTGCCATCCCGTGATAACATAGCCAAGAATTTTCGGCATCATTGGTGTTTTGAAATGTCCATTGTCAAATTGTGAATATGTTAATATGGTTATTCAGCATAATATCCAGTCTTTAATTGCTAATTTAGAGAAGATTGGTTGTTCCTATCTCCATAAAGAAATGATAACCTGAAACTATAATTAGAATAATTATTTTTAAGCGTTATGCAGTCATTGTCAGTCTGATAAAGTAACAAGCCCACGCTGGGATGTGGCCTCTTCTCCCCTGAGAGACTCCAACCTTGAATTTCTCTAAGTATCTGTTAATTTTTGCTGTAAGCTTCACATACATCAAATATGGACAGTTTGGCAGAAAATGGCTGAAATTCCCTCCCATTTCTCAAGGCCCTTGGATAGGTCTCCGTATATATATTTGGTTTTCAGCACATCAGAAACCAGAGTTTTCAATTAAGCTATATGTTAATACCTACCAAGGATAGTAAATAATGGAGCCCAAGGCTTTTTGGTGTAAAGTAGAAATTTTAACAATGATCTTTTCTTCTTGGGAGAAGGTACTTTTTAGAATCACTGTAATGATAGGGAAACATTCCATAAATTCCTGGAAGATAAAGGTCAGGTCCCTAAGTCTTCTTTTGATGGCCCAGAGTCTTAGGCTGTGTGTCAGGCAGAGAAAGTGGGCCCTTTATCACCTGTTCTTTTAGCCAAGGACACACTCAATTCTTCTGGAAGGGCTGGGAAATAAGTCTGCTATTAGCAATAATTAAGAATAGATGATGACATAATAAGCCACAGAAACCAGGAACAAAGGTTCCCCATTCCCAGTTTCACCAGGTATATAATTTGAGTTTCACTGGTTCCCCTAAACCAGCGGTTCTCAACCTGTGGGTCGCGAACCACAGGAACTATATTAAAGGGCCGTGCATTCGGAAGGTTGAGAACCACTGCCCTAAACAACTGACCTCTCCTGACCTGACACCCGGGTCAGCATCTCTTCCCCACTCTTCCCCTACTTAACCTATCACTGGGACTTTGTTGTAGGTGACATTTCAGGTCCTTTGGGCCCCTACACAGTAAGGCATTAGAAAGCTGGCATTTTTCTCTGAGGTTTGTTAATTTGGTTAAAACACCTAAGATACTATTAGACTCTTCATCTAAAATTCTCAAAGGCAGTGATTGACTTTGAGTTGATTGGGTACAAGAATTGCATCCAAATTGATTATGATTGGTTGTAAAGTTTACATCCAAGTTGATCGCAATTTGATGCAATTCTTGACACTTCTAGGGCTTCTGCTATGAGGTTCTCTTTGCAATTCTTTCTTCACATCAAAGCACTAGCAGGTTTGGGAACCTAATGGGTGAGTATGAAGTAATCAGCTTTCTGGGTGACTTTGGACAAGTCATTTAAGCTCTCTGAACCCTGATTCCTCTTTCAGTGACGTTAGTGGGATCCTGTGGGATATTTATGACATAGTGCCTTTTCTTTGTTTGGAGTTTTCGTTTTGATCAAGAAAGAAAATTAAACAAAACAAACAAAATCACTGCTGTCAATTTTATACAGGGCGTCTGTAAAGTTTGTGTGCTATTTAAAATATCAACTATGTAAAAAAGGTCATATTAACACAAACAAAAGTAGGAAGGCTGTCTTTAATCTCAAAATAAAGTTCTTTTGACTGACTAATGTCAAAATCCTACAAAACTCACTACTTCATTCTTTTCCCACTGTCTTTAGACTGGTTCAAGGTTTTTTGTTTGTTCATTTTTTTTGGCTGGGGCCAGGTTTGAACCCACTGCCTCTGGTATATGGGGCCAGCGCCCTACTCCATTGAGCCACAGGCACCGCCCCCAAGGTTTCTCATGGTTGTTGCTGGTCATAGGTAGGAGTTCTGAGCTCTTCTCTAGCTCCAGCGTCCCAGCACGTTGCAGTTACGTCACATCTCTCGTGACATCTCCCTGCACACAGCCTGACGCTTACAAGATGCTCAGTCGTTTCACACCAAGCAAGTGAGCGCAACCTTGGTCTTCATTGACTGGCAGGGCCCCTGCGCTGTGATGGGGATATTTGGCAGCGTCTGTATACCTGCTAAGGAAAGCTAAAGTTTCTAGCCAGGGGTTTATGCTAATAGTTTGGGGAAAAATGCATCCCAGGCTGTGTAGCCACATCACACACAGGCTGCATTCTCTCCCAGGGTAGCTCGTGTCCATCATCACACAAGCTCTTACTGAATGCTTCACCCAGTGTTTTCCAAATTGACCTCTTGGCCCCAGTCTCTATCCTGACTGCAAACCGTATGGCACAGAGCTGCCAGGGAGATCTTCAGTATGCCACTGCCTACCCCAGCCCCCTGTTTTCTTCATGATTTCAAGACTCTTATGAAAACAAATCCACCCTCATCCCCACCACTCTGACCAGCCCCCTTCTGTTCAGGCCAGGCCGACCTCACAAGGCTCACTCTTCCTGCACTCACTTCGACTCCCCCGTCTCCTGGCCTGTGGCATCATCAGCAACCAGAGGTGACAGCAGCAGTGACAGTGGGGGTGAAGATGGGTTGCCTTTTTCCTCATGATAGGCATAATTGACATGGTCATCATCATCTCCATTATCATGGTCATTTGCTCTTCTTCCTTTATGTAGTTTGGACCAGGTATAGTTTTCATTTTTACTCCAACCATGTAAATGATTGGAGTTTGGACCATGTAATTTGGACCAGGTATAGTTTTCATTTTTACTTCCAACCATGATGCTTGGAAGTTACCAGTGTCAGACCTAAGGCTTAGAGTCTAACAGCTTGAGGCTCATTCACAAGCCCTGGAACGGGGTCTCGAATACAGGTCTTCTGAACCAAAGTCTCCAACCCTTCAACCCTCTATCCCAACTATTCCACCGGCAGTGACCTTGCCCTTCTCTCAATTCCTATTGCTCTTACAGTCAGGTGAGCAGCAGCTTATTCTTGGCACTCCCACTTTCTTCCATTCCCTGACCTAGATGGTAAGTAAAGGTTCCCTGTTGTAGATATCCATGGACTAGACCATTCCTGGAAAGCCACTTCACCGTGTAGACCTGTGGCCTGGCCACATGCTGATTTTATGAGGACTTTTTTTGCTTATCTGGATACACGAAAAGTATGCACAGAATTTTTTTTTTTTTTTTTTTTGCTAATCAGCTTTTGTTAGTGTTTGTGTATTTAATGTGTCACCTGAGACAGCTCTTATTTCTCCAATGTGCAGCCAAAAGACAAAAAGTTTAGACACCCCTAGAGTCTGCCTCCTCTCCCACCTTACCTTCCGCTACTTTGTACTTTCCTAGAAGTGCAGGCTCACTTCTGCCTCCGTGGGCCTGAATGCTGTTTCCTTTCCATGGGAGACCTTCCCGGGGGCAGCCTCCTCATCACCCAGTAAGACTTTGCCAAAACATTCCTCTGGAAGGCCCCCCACTCATCTCAGACCAACTGAGGGCTTCTCCTTGCTGTGCACCTCTGTGGAAGTCCTTATTGCAGAAGTTGGGTCATTCTGTCGACTCTGGGCCAAAGAATCTCTGAGGGCCTCTCTGTTTTGCAGAGTTCCTCTTTTGAATAAATACAGGCCACACTTCACCAGGCTTCTTGTGACTTTTGGGTTCTTTTCCTCTCTTCTGTAGCTGGATGAAGGCACTCCTCCAGAACCAAAGGGAACATTTGTCGACTATCAGACGACTGTGGTTAAATACTCCAAAGCCATTGCGGTGACGGCTCAGGAAATGGTAAGAGGAGAAAGAGCTGCCGTCTCCCCTGTCGGTTCCCTTTTTGTCCGCTGCCACCGCTGCCTTCAAGTCCAGAATCTGCTGGACAGAGAGCTCAATCCGTGTCTCCGGTCTCCGCAGGGCTCCAGCCTCTGTTCTTTCTCTGTGGCCTTTCTGGCTGCCTGTGGTCTGGAAGCTGCAGTCGGCTGGAGCTCATCTCATAGAAAAGCTGCAAGATGACTGAGGGATGGGCATGAGGACGGGGAGCAAAGGAAGGAGAAGGAATTTGGAGTTCAGGAGAAAGGGGGGAAATCCTGTTCACCTCTCAGGGGACTTGAGGTGTTTTTATAGATTGAAATGATAACACAGAGATGAGATTGTCAGATGAAATCAAAGTATACTTGGACAGTAAGATGTTGCCAGTCTTCCAGGCAAAATGAAACAACATGATTATGTAAAAATGTTTTCCTAAGCAGAGAAGGCATGTAACTTTTGCAGGTATTTTTTTTTTTCTAAAATGTAATACAACCAGAACTGTATTTTAGCTCCTTAGATACAAATGGCATTTAGAGCTTCTTAGATATAAATGGCATTGAGAGACATTGAATGCTGTCTCGTTATACTGAACAGTTGTACAAAAGGTGACAAATACTATCTTCAAAGAATTAATGGGAGTATATAGAAACAGTTCCTGTCAACTTTTGAAGGCTTGGATATCGTGGGATAAGATTCCAGAAGATGCCTCTTTGATACTTGCCATGGAGGCCTGAGTTGGGAGATCAAGTGGCCCTCCTAGCCACACGTGGTTCCTGTTCCATCAGGCCCAGGGCGTCCTGAATGGTTTTGTCATGTAATCGTGTGTCCACTAGAGGTTGAGCTTGGACCACACAGCTCCCTGGCTGCTGCTGCTCCTTCATGGAAGTGCCGTGTTTGTGGCAGGCTTTCTGTTGTGTGAAAGTGTTGGGGCTGGGGGAAGAGGTGGGAATCGCACTCATCTCAGTGTTTTGTGAGAAACTGGAGCTCAGGGGATGCATCACAGGGCTGACCCAGCAGCTCTTTGGTGTGGATTTCAAGTGGGAACATTTTTGAGGAACCTCATAGTGTTTCTGGAATATCTCCTGGGCCAGGTTCTGGACTGCCTTGTCTGACCTTGGGCTGCATGGACACTCCTGAGGTGACCGGCCTGACACCTTGAATTGGAGTCAGGCTGCCCCAGAATTGTCACACACCTGTCGACAGGGCATAGATGGAGCAGCAGCACCTGCAGCCACCTCGTTCCCTTGGAGTTCGGGTGCATTCCTTGAAACCCGCCCCTCTGCCTGAAGCCTGTGGCGTTTTCTTATAAACATGCCTTACTTAGATGGGAAGGACGTTCCCATCCTGCCTTTTGGAGTCATTTAAAGGGTTTTTTTTAAATCCCTTTAAAATCAAGGTCTTAAAAAGCTGCAGAGAGACACTGTTGTTATCCTAGTGAGAGGGGGTGGGGCAGAAGGGAAGCCACTTGGCCATGGGCAGGAACACCTTTCTGAGTGGCAGGCAGGTTCAAGCTGCTATTGTGAGAATTGGGAGTCATGTTTGTCCAGAGGAAGAAGAAAAACCAGAAACTAGCATATTAGCAAGATACGATAATTGTGGTGCTTCTGTCTCTGAGATGGGAAAATTCTGAGTAGCTTGCGAATGAAAGTTAGACTGTGACCATTTGGGCTACAGTATACTCCCAGCTAAATTTGTGTTAAAACTTTGTCATTCTTTGGCACAAATTTGCTACAAAGGGGCATTCTCTTGAGTTTCTTCTTCCAAACTTTGGCCTACCCGTCACTTCTTGCTCATGATTTCCTGGACAGCCCTGTCCTCATGCCCTCTCTTGTCCAGGTGGGACCTGCTTCCAGGTAGCCAGAGACCAGAAGCCAGTGCTCCCCAGTGGTCCCTCAGGGATGTTCCTCTGGTGACCTTGGCCGGGGCAGGGCTGGCCAGAAGCTGCCATGCTCACCTGCCAGAGAGTGACCCCAGGGGCCTGGCTCCACGCTGCACGGCCTGAACACTGAGCACGTGTCCATGTGGCCTGGCCATAGTCTGGCCTGAGAGGGGCCGTGTGGGGCCCGTGAGGGCTCTGAGTTGTTGTGTGCGACGCAGCATGGGCTTGCTTGAGCTGCCTCTCCCATGTCCAGCCCCACGTCCAAGTCCTGGCCTCACCCTCCCGGGAGCTTAAAAGTGAATGAGACCCTTTGGCTTCCAGTGGTATTAACCCATGGTTCTCATGCTTTTCTCTGTGTGTGTGTGTTTGTGTCTTGCTTGTTTTCTTTTTCCAGATGACTAAGTCGGTTACTAACCCGGAGGAGTTGGGAGGACTGGCTTCACAAATGACCAGTGACTATGGGCACCTGGCTCTCCAGGGCCAGATGGCAGCAGCCACAGCGGAGCCAGAGGAGGTCTGCCACCTTAAGGCCCCTGTTTTAAGAAGCAAACACACCCTGGTCCCCACCCCCAGGGGTTGCTTTGTAGCTTAGCTCCACTCCAGGAGCTCAGTCACAGGAGCTGGGTTTAGTTGCTGCTGCTGCACAGCACAGATCCTGGCCTGGTGGCCCCAGGCTGAGCGCAAAGCTCCCTGCCCTTTCTGGGGCAGACTGGCTGAGAGCTGGGGTCCTCTGGGGAGAGGCCTTTCAGACAGAAAGACTCTGTTTACAGTATCCTGCCAGGTCCCCTATCTCCCAGCCCGTCACCTGCTGCCTCACTTAGCATGCCTGAGCCTGGGGCTGCCATCTTCGGCCCACCTTTTACACCAGTTAGCACAAACCCTTCCGTTACTTTATGTTTTCCAGAAGTTCACAGATGTGTTGGAAGAACCAAGTATAAGATTTAGTAGCTCTTTCTCTTGAGAAAGAGCTGCTGTCATGAATCAGAGTCAGGCCTGAATATTCTTGGTGGGTCTCTAAGAACCGGGCCAGATCCCTGCCCCCAAACCTTTTTGTAGATTCTCCTTTATTGCCTACCTGCCTCCCCTAAACTAGCTTTCCACAGTGGCCAGTGTAGACATGGCCTCAGGATGCCCACACCCTCGAGAGTGTTAGAGTAGCAAACGTTTGGCTCCAAAGGCTAAGGTCTGATACCTCTGAGAAATGTGGTGGTCCCTAGGGAAGCACACAGGACAGGTGCAGCTCCAAGAGGCCTAAAGCACCTCTACCTTCTTAATCACTGTGAGCACACAGAGGGTCCAAGGCTGGAGGAATTACATGGCTTCCTAGAGAAAGAAAGCTCAGTTTGAAATAAAGAGTGAGGCCATGGATTGAAGGGACCCTAGGAAGATGAAGGTAACTGCATTCTGTGAAATTCAGCAAGCTATTTATTGAGTACCAACCCTGTTGAGACGTTCCTAAGTGAACTGGGCTGACAAGGCGAAGTTTGTACCTGGTCTTCTTTTCTCCTTGCAATCACAGTCACTGTCCCCAGCTCACTCGGTGCTGCTGTCTCTCCTGAGAGTCAGGTCTAAACATAACAGAGCTCTTAGAAATCACTGCAGAAATGAAGGCCCAAGACAAATCACTCTCTAACGTGTGTTATAACAATGCATGTAAATAGAAGGGTTATATATATGTCCTTGTGCACATATATATCTAGCATGGGATTACTTAAGTTCTAACAGTGTCTGGATTTTGAGATTTCAGAATTATTGAATATTTAGGCTGCAGCATGAATAATTATGTATGTAAGAAGTATGTTAAGTCACTACCAGGAGAGAACAGTTATCAAATGCCCACCTCAGGATTCTGTTAATTCTTTGAACAGCCCCAACCCTTTTTAAAAAACAGACTTAACTATTTTAGTAAGTCATCTAAACTTGTAATTCATTTGACTAGCATGTAATTTTGAATTTCATCAACCACTGTAAGGGAACTTATGTTACAGTAAGGAAAAGTTTGGTTGGACAAAAATGTTAGGCATTAGGAGTGGGGTAAAAAACAAGACCATGCTTGTAAGTGAAGCTTGGCCCTCTGTCCACAGAAACCTTTAAAAATGGAATCTACTGCCATCTGCCTTGGTTAATTTAAATGCTGACCTGCCTGGGTTATCTGTGGGGCCCTTTCCACAGCTGAGTTCAAATAAGCCACCCAGTGCGTGCGGGAAACAAGCAGACCTCCTTACTGCAGTGCAGACCAGTGAAGCAAAATTATAGAATAATGCCAGAGCAGCCAGGAGAGAGAATACATTGCTAAAAGCAAACCAGCAGGTTACTTTGGTTATCAGCCCTGTGTTTATAGCCACTGACGTTTCCATGAAGGTTTTCCCTTTGCACCATTAACATCTTGAGATGTATTTTACATTCCAGACATGAGAGCAGTGTGACCTGGAGTGTAAGGGAGAATATAGAATTACCAGTGACTTGCTAAGGAAAATTCTCTGTGTGTATTTGCCAGACAAATACTTGGGGAAAACTGAGAAGCCTAGGAGATCCCTAAAGCAACATAGTTTTTTCTTCCAAGACTGTAGAATTATTTGTGTACCTACCAGGGCCCCACAGCACAGCATGTGAAAATATTTATATCCAGGGCAAATAAGAAGTTGCTCCCTTGACTGCAGGCCGTCTGCGGTGTACGGAGTCAGTGTTTTGGTCTTTTCCAGAATATGACAATTACAGGAAAAGTCATGTTTCTCTTGAACATTAAGCAGGAGCTTTTATGTGTTTATTTTTCCATGGAAAGTTCAAATCTTTGTTAAGATCACTGTGGGGCGGCACCTGTGGCTCAAAGGAGTAGGGTACTGGCCCCATATACCAGGGGTGACGGGTTCAAACCCAGCCCCAGCCAAAAACCTCAAAAAAAAAAATCACTGTGAAAACTTATTTCTTCAGAAAAGATAAAACCCTCCAGCAGCTTTTTGATTTAATATCGGCTTCCACTTAAAAAAAAAAAAAAAAGAGGGTGGCACCTGTGGCTCATTGAGTAGGGCACCAGCCTCATATAGCAAAGGTGGTGGGTTCAAACCCGGCCTCAGCCGAACTGCAAAAACAGAAAAATAGCTGGGCATTGTGGTGGGCACCTGTAGTTCCAGCTACTCGGGAGGCTGAGGCAAGAGAATCGCCTAAGCCCAGGAGTTGGAGGTTGCTGTGAGCTGTGTGAGGCCAGGGCACTCTACCAAGGGCGATAAAGTGAGACTCTGTCTCTACAAAGAAAAAGAAGAAGAAGAAGAACTTGAGATCCTATGAACCTCAACTCCAAAATGTAAATCCTGGGGGAAAGATTTAGCGACTACAGCTTTGTCTCGGAGGAAAATGTGCTGTAACCACTTGTAATACTGGATGCCTTAAAAGCTGGCAGGATCATTTGTCGAGCGCCTGTGGCGAGAACCACAGTCCCCTTCCTCCAAATGAGATGGATGTGTGTTCTAGAATTCTCTAAAACTTTCCGCCGCCAGCCTCACTTTCTGGAGTGGAACAGTGATGTCCTGCTGCTACTGGACATGCTCTTTGTTTTTCCCTTCCATGTTTTCTAACTTCAGATAAGTTCCATGATGGCCTTTTCAACTTTCACAAGGAAAATCTCCCAGGAAAATTTTATTTGACCTGGTTTCAGATACACTTAAGGCCTGAGAAAAATTAGTGCATTTTGTTTAGTTTTAGGCAGTAAGGAAAGATGATCAGTATTTGTTAGATCCCTCTCCAACTGAATCAGATCCAAAACTTCATAAAGACCAAGCCTTTAATTTCCCTCAGGGCACAAAACCAGGAGACCAATTTTCTCTGTTTCAATTTGGGCAAGAAAGGAATTGATGGATTTTTCTTGAGGCTCACGTAACGCTTTACTAAAGTTGCCAATTTAAAACCTCAAGTTTTCAGTCTTGGAGCAACATTCCTTTATGATAAACACTGGAAGTTAGCTGGATCACCCTGTGGTCGGGACATATTTATTGAGAAATTTAGTGTTGCTTTGAGAAGCTTAGCATTTTTAAGTCCCTTATCTGTTTTAAATACTTTTTTTTTTTTTATTGCAGTTTTTGGCCAGGGCTGGGTTTGAACCCGCCACCTCCAGCATATGGAGCCGGCACCCTACTCCTTTGAGCCACAGGCACCGCCCATCCCTTATGTGTTTTAATATACTCTTAACAATGCATCCCCCGCTGAGGATGTTCTCAGTTGAACACAGCGTCTGTGAAGTTGTTGGTAAACTGGGTTGATTCTGTTGTCCTCTTTCACTTAGGTGACCTGGCTGCCCCATATTGCCCTACAAAGCAGTATTTAAGAGTTATTTATCAGGTTATTATTTATCAGCACATGGTAGGTGCTGTCCTGTCTCCCTTCACAACTGTGGTATGTGAGATAAGAATTGTTTGTTCTTCCCCATTTCACAGATAAGCAAACTGAGGCTTGAAGAGCTAAAATTGCCCAGTAGCACACAACTATAACCATCACTACTATAGACCCTTTATATAATTTTTGGGATTAAGTGAATGTTTCAAGTGAGTCAGTTAACAAATATGTGGAACAGCCAGAATTCATACCCAAGTTCATTTTAAAAATTCTATAAATATTTCCCCCTCCATTTCCTTCATACCTAACTTTTCCAGTAGCTCTTTATCATTTAGAGATCTGTGGTTATCACTGACTTCAGAGCCCTTGAATATTTAGGGTTAAACTATATGGACCTAGAATACTTCAAAGGCCAGGCCAAGTTTCAGACTTTAATGGGGCATCCCCTTGCATCAGCTAGACCTTATTTTTAAGCCAACAAACATGTCCTACAAACAGGTATGTTTAAATGGCATTATAGCTATGTGGGCTGAATTAGGGTGCTTTGCCCCTCTTTGGGGGCAGCCTTAGTGCTGCATCAGTTGAGGCTTGTTTGCAGAGCTGCCCTGTTGTACAGTCCAGAGGTGCTGTTCATGTTTTCTACATGGAGCTGGTCAGCAAGACAGCCCTGCCTGACCATAATGCTTCCACAGCACCCAATGGATCATGCAAAAAACACCCACAAGATCAGAAGCTCAACTTTCCAGATCATGAGAATATCAATGGATTTAAAAGTTCTTTGGGTCATAAAGGGTTAAGAGGAAGAAGTTTTTTGTCTCAAAAGTAGTGTTTCAATAGAAGAACAGCAACGCCCCTCGTTCTCCAAAGTGCTTATCCCCTAACAAGATGACATCAGAAGGTAATATCCAAGTGGCAAAATCTCCCAGGTTTTGTTCGTAATACCTGAGATCTTTTAATAAATACTCTTGATGGTTGCTAGCAGGGTAAGCTATAGCTTCTAGGTCATGTTGATAATTGAAAATAACACTGACTTGTGCTTGAAGTTTGGGGCTTTTGTTTTTAGTTGCATACCTGGGTTGGCGGGCAGATGATTGATCAGACCAAAATAAAGATTGACGTGAAACAGGATCAGAGGAGTGCAAACTTTGGGGAGGTGGAAGTGGTATTTACACCTTAATCAGATAGGTGGCAGCTTAGCCTTAGTGGAGTTCATTTGGTTTGTCGTAAGCCAAGCAACTTTTATAATCACACATCCCAGGGGTCATTAATAGAAGTTGTACCCACTGACCTTTTAGCTTTAAAAATGGATCTTTTAAGGCAAATCTCAAACCTTACCTTATTGAAAGGAAGTCTGGGCTCAGAGTGGTCACTCACCTGTGATACAGCTGAGGAACGGGGTGCTTTGGTTGGTAAACATCAGTTTTGCAAGAACCTAAATATTTAAAAATATGCTTAATATTCCAACTACATTTTCAACTTCTAATTACCCTCTGGGGCTGTGGTGAGGAATAAATGAAACTAACCATATTTCCTGCTTGGAGGAAGTCTTAACACACAGTAGGGGCTCACTAAATGCTTGTTGAATGAATAACAGAATTATCCCACAGAGTTCAGTTCATCTTGTTAGCATACTTACCTGGTGGCATTAGAAGCAGATAAGCTATAAACCAGAAAAGGTACCAAATACCAGGAGGGTGGAGTGCCAAGACCTGAGAGACAGGCTTGCTTAGTGAGCACTGTGGGCATTTTATAGTCTCTAAAAAGGGAAGCAAAATCAACCAAATTCCATACTTCACCAAACACAGATTCCCAGCAAGAGTGGAATTTTCCTAGCCAGGCCCCCATAGGACACAGGGGAAATTTTCCACATAGGGAAGATCTCAACGGCAGGGTCCATCACACCTCTCCTCCCCGTCCCGGGCTTGCCTCTGCAGATCGGCTTCCAGATTCGCACGCGCGTGCAGGACCTGGGCCACGGCTGCATCTTTCTGGTACAGAAGGCGGGGGCCCTCCAGGTATGCCCCACGGATAGCTACACCAAGAGGGAGCTGATCGAGTGTGCCCGTGCTGTCACGGAGAAGGTAAGGAGCAGCCCTTGGGTCAGAGGAAGCCACAGTAACCCGCACAGATACTCAGCCACCTGCTGCGATCGGGGGTAATTATGCTGAACCCAGCCAATGCAGCCGTCTCACCATCCTCTTCTTCACAACCCAGGCTGTCCAGGGATGGGTGTATCAAGGAGCAATCCATAGGCGCAGAGATTTGAGGGTATGAGAGCAACTGTCCCACGAAGGTCAGGCCCCCCCACCCTTAAAGGGCTCTCCTGTTGACAGATGGGGTCAACATCAGTAGCAGCAGCCAGGAGTGGCTCCCCAGAACCCCTTTGATGCTACGTGTGCTCTGATCTTCCTTCTCAGGGAGGCGGCTCGGTGCTCAGGGCTGATTCAGAAGGACTGGAAACGTGTCACCTTTGAACTTAACAGATGGGATGGTGATGTGGGGGGTGCGGGAGACTTGGGCAGTCACGGGCCCCTTCCTGAGGCTCAGGAGCTTACACTAGGCCTCCTCACTAACAGTGTGGCGAACTGGGCTCTAAGGTCTGAGCTGGGTCACTTTCCACGCCTCAATGAGATAAAAATATATAATACTGGCTCACAGGATTGGGAAGGTTAAACGTAGCGACACAGGTAAAGCTGCTTGGCACTGCGGCAGATACGTAGTTAAACATGTAATACCTACTAGCTGCTGTTTTCTGTAAACTTTCCTCCCAAACTCTCTTTTCCTGGGCAGATTTCCCTGGTTAACAGTCGTACTCCGAACACTTGTTCCCAAGCCGCTCTCATTGTTCCCAACACACGAACCTCATGCTTTGCTTGTGTCTGAGTCATTTTTCAGTCAGCTCTTCTGCAGGCACAGGATGAAGCTCCTGGGCTCGGGTGGCCCTTCCCTCTCCCTTGTCTTGGTTCGTAGGACGTAGAGTCCTGCCCTATGAGACACTTGGCAACAGGACTCAAGGGCTGGGCAGGGGAAGCTCCTGCCACAGAGGCCACTCTGTCCATGGCCCCTTACCAAGGTCAAGCCGTGGTGGTCTGGCCTTCTCCTGCAGCCCACAGGACCATCCTGCCTCCCCAGAGTAAGGAGATCAATCTCTCCGCTGGAGGAAGGCATTTCCCTCCCTTGAAAGCCCTGCCTTGTTACTGAAGTCACTCTTGCCAAGTTCCCCAGAGAAGACCTGGTAGCGGGAGCATGAGGGAGGAGGGTCCAAGCTGCCTCGGATCTGCAGGCGTGGCTGGATAGCACCATCTTCCTGAGCTGGCCTTGACCTTATTACCTGGCACAGCAGCAAGTCTCTGGTTTAGGCTACCCAGACAAGGGTGTCCTAAAAGGAGGACTGGTGGCTGGTTCTTAGCAGATAGACTTTTCAACTGCTTCTTGCTCTGCGTCCCAGCCTTCTGATCCCTGCCTGTGTGCCTGTGTCTGGCATGTCCCGCACACGGCCCCCATATCGCCACGAGCTCCTGATTAGGCTGCAGTGTCCTCAGCCCCTAGTGACTAGTAGGCGCTCAGTGAATGCCTGTCACTTGCACACCTTTCCGGAGGGTGAGGACGCCGTTTCCAGACTCTTTTCTTTCACCCTGGCTAAAGAATGTCTTGTACTCCCCTCCCCCAACAGACTTCCAGTCATTCTTGTCTTGGGCTTTGTCAGCCTTTCTCTGAAGATCCTTTCCAGAAAGTAGGTACTTTATTCCCAGGCCAGCCACATGCCAGTCTGGCTTATCTTTCCCTGGTGGGGCCTAGTAGCATTTATTTATTTTTTCCTCAGTATATATATTTTTATTGAGGTTTAATTTGTGTAAAATAAAATGTACAGTTGAGATTGTGTAGTTCTCACCCTAATTAAGACATGAAACATTTTAATTCTGTCCACATGAGCAGCCACTGATCTTTTCGAGCTGAGTTTTCCCTGCTCTAGGAACTCACACAGATGGAATCACACAGTATGTAGCCTCGTGAGTCTTTCTGTACCACATGATGTTTTGGAACTCCATCTGTGTGGTGTCTGCCTGCGCCTAGGGTTCTCCGGTTGGGAGTCATTACACGTGACCTTGTACGTCTACCGTCTCTCCCTACTTTGCAGAAGTGAACAGCCAAACACATTAGAAGGGAGTATGGGGACCGACCTGGGATTCTAAAATGGAATACAGGCAGTGAATGTTGGCGTCTTGGCAGCAGCCCAGTGGACTAGTCTGTGGCCCAGGAAGACATCTGCGGGACCTCAGCGTTGGGGTATAGGCTGAGTTGGTCTGAGAGTGCCTGGATCTGCATGAATGCAGACTACAGGATAGGTGTTGCTGGGGTTCTGGGTTGTGTGTCCCTTTCTCCCTGGGAGGGCTGGTCCTGACCTCACCCTCAGGCACCAGGTGGGTCTATGGGCTTTGATGAGCACCCTTGCATTTTGCTCCCTTGAGTTTTGCACTGTGGTTTTGAACCAGATCTGCAGTGCTGTTGGTTGTGTGTCTATTTTCGAGGCCTTCTCTTTACGAAGGCCGGGGTTTGGGTGCTGGTTCTTATTGAGCAGGACACTCAAAGCTCCCAGTTGCTTCTCAGTGAACATGATTGTCTCCTGTGTGCGCATCTGGGGCTTGCCTTTCAGAAGCCCCTCTGAGCCTGACGTCTTCTGATCCAGATGTGCTCCCCGATCAGGTCTAGTGATGAGTGACACAGCAGCATTTAGAAGAGGGTCAGGCACCTGAGGAAGAGAAACAGTGCCTTACATGCCGGCTTTGTTTTCTTGCTTATGAGGCCAGGAGAGGCTGGAACCCACTGCCTGTGGTGTGAAGGGCTGGTGTACCCCTGAACTACAGCGGCCGTGAGTGTTGCATCCTGGCTTTGGAACGTGGTGGGTGCTTAGGAAGCAGTACCTGTGCCCTTCCTGCCAGGCCATGTCTGCCTCTGCTAAGATCCGAGAGGCACAGAAGGCAGAGAATATCTCAAACTGAGCCTCTGAACTGGTGCTGTAATTCCCCTGCCCTGGCCAGCATGTTTGAAGAAATATACATAAAAAAAGTTGTCAAACTCTCCTTTGGGTCTGCCATGGTCAGGGATGGCAGCTTTGTGCACACAGATGAATACAGGGCTCTTGGCCTCAAAGAGCCTCCAGCCGCTCGCCTGACACACACTGTTTCTAACCTTGGTGCTCTGGGCCATCCTGAGAGCACAGATGGTGTTGTAGAACCCTAGGAGGCAGGGCTGTCCCTGAAAGAGGGGGATGGGGAGGTGTCCTGGGGGCCTTTGAACTGCTTCTTGCCTCTTGGGGTCTAGAGAAGTCAGGGGCAGAGCCATTGAGGCAGAATCCAGATGCAGTGGGTGTGTTTGAGGAGACCGGGAGCTGACTGTGTGGTTAGAAAGGGAGCCCAGTGGCTTTCGAAAGCTAGGAGAGAGTTGTAAGCAGATGTGTGTCCTAGGAAAGTGTCTGTAGAATCAGTGAAAGTATACCAAAGGGGCTGGTGGGTGGTGGTGGCAGCACAGGGCTTCCAACATGGAAAGCACTGGGGCGAACCCCTGGGCCAACTCGCTGGACCCTCCTGTCACTGGAATTTGGTGGTGGATGATGGTTCATGGGAGTGTTCAAGTGGATAGATAGATACCCACTGGACTCCAGCCCGTCTGCCCTCCACCCTGGAGAATTTCTGATCAGGAGGCAGCCAAGTGAAGGAGCAAGTAGTATCAGCCAGTGGGCTGTTCCTACCAAAAATCTAATAAGGGGATGGAACGGCCACACCTTTCACAGTAGCCTCATCTTTTATCCCTCTTTGTGGTTACAGAAACATGATAGTAATTAAACAAATAATAGCATCTGCCTTCTTCTCACCACTTGGTACATACATTTTATTTCCTACTTAATCTCCCAACAACCCTAATAGGTGAGACATTATTAATAATAGCCCATTTTAAAGATAAGGAAACTGAGGTTTGGAGGGATGAAGCAGGTTGTCTAAGGTCAGGTGGCCTGTAAATGGCAAATCTGGCATTCAGACCAAGGCTATTAACTCCAAGTGTGTGTGCTTTTAACACCTCAGCTTCATTGACTCCAAGGAGTGCAAATTCAGTGTTGTCAGAGAAAACACACTTTGGGGTTATCTTTTCTCCAGTTCCCGGGTCCCCCTTACATTCCCTTCCTGCTTACAGGTGTCCTTGGTGCTCTCAGCTCTCCAGGCTGGGAATAAGGGAACCCAGGCATGCATCACAGCTGCCACGGCCGTGTCTGGGATCATCGCAGACCTGGATACCACCATCATGTTTGCGACAGCAGGGACCCTGAATGCTGAGAACAGCGAGACCTTTGCAGATCACAGGTAGATGGGGGACAGTGGGGTTCAGGTTAACCTCCTGAAACTCACACCAACTTTGGAGACACTGCCTGGGAGCCAGAAATGTGGTTAAATATTTTGATTTCAACAAGATGCTCAAGTGGAGAAAGGGAACCACATAATCAAAATATGCCCCTTTTGCCAACTGTAAACATGGGTTGTGTTTGAACTTAGTCTTCGACAGCCCTGAGGACAGCGTTTTGAACTCTCATTTTCCAAGCCGGAGAGCTGTTCCTCTGACTGCTCACCCACCCCAGCAGGATGGGGAATGGCAGAGGCAGGCGTGTTTAGATGGTACCGTTTGGGGGGAATTGGGACTGAAAGCCTGCTCTCTGCTGGGCTCTTAAGCTCTTCAGAAGGCTGCTGCTAGAGACTCCCCATTTGCTGCTGGGGACCCCCAAATCCTCACCATGGGCCCAATACCTTTCTTCTTCTCCATTTGGCAGGCTGGGCTGGGAAGGAGATTCTCAGGGTTCTGTCCCTTTCAGAGCCCAGCACCTTGGGCTCTGATCCCTGGACTAGGTGCCCCAACCATGGGTCTTCACAGCTCACTGTGAAGCTGCAAAGTGTTTTGAAGGGTAGTGGAAGCTGCAGGAACACTGACCTGTCATTTAACTGTAGACAGGGAAAGGAAGCTGAATTGCTGGGCCTGTCACAGACATTTTCACATCCACCAGCTCTGAGAATGCTGGTTTCTGGTTTACCCAATTTTGCTTACATGTGAGGTGAGAGCCCCATGGAATACACCACCTCTCTTCAAAGCCCTTTAATGAGCTGTGAGGGATTTCTTTTCTTCCTAACTGTCTGTAATCACGTTTTATCCTTTGTCTCTCCCCCCTTTCTCAGGGAGAACATTCTGAAGACAGCCAAGGCCTTGGTGGAAGACACAAAGCTGCTCGTGTCTGGGGCCGCGTCCACTCCAGACAAGCTGGCCCAGGCAGCCCAGTCCTCGGCAGCCACCATCACTCAGCTGGCCGAGGTGGTCAAGCTGGGAGCAGCGAGCCTGGGCTCCAATGACCCTGAGACCCAGGTAGGAGCAGGGCCTGGGGAGTGCGTCCTCCTCGTCTTCTCACCAGAGCTGTACAGCGGGCCTCAGATGAGGCCTAAAGCAGGGGGGAGCAGGAACTCTAAGTCGGCAATGCGTGCGTGAGCGCCTCTGGTGTGAGCAGCTGGCAGGAAGCAGTTAACCACGCTGGAGGGTGGCCTGGACCAGGGATGAAGCTGACAGACTGGAGAGGCGTGTAGAAGGAAGACCCGGCCAGGCCCGGGAACGACTAGAGGCCTTAGACTAGAGGAGGAGTCTAGAGGGTCCCACCTGCAGGCCGCAGTGGCCATTGATGGAGCTTCCCCGAGGATGGGCAGGCGTGGGTGTGGGTAGGAAGGCGAGTCAGTCGGGGCATGTGCCAGAGATACACACAGGTAGGACTCGGGAGTGGGCCTGAGCCTGCTTAGGCACAGGGCTGTGGGTTCAAGGACTATTGCCATAAAGCTAGTGATAGCCACAAGAGAGGAAAAGCATGAGCTGAGAGAAGAAGGGCCAGGGCAGAACCCAAGGAGTCCAGCATCTAGAACAGAGTTACACAGCCAATGAGAAGCAGCAGCTGCTGGTAGAAAGAGCAGCCAGGGCGTGACGTTAGGAGGAGGGAGCGTTCCAACCCATCACACACGGCAAGAGGCAAGAAAAATGACAGCTTGGGGACTGGCCAGTGGCCCTAGAGCCACAAGGCAGGGCAGCAGCCAGATGAGGGTAGAGAAGTGAACTCTGTGTGTCTGGATGACGCGTGTGAGAGGTTTGGCTCCACAGAGTGGGGAAGGGCTCTGGGCCTTTGGATTTGCTTTGGATTTAACCATTCCATTGAAATGACCTGCCTTGCCACCCCTCTCCCCACCCAGACCATAGCTCCTCAGGGACCGTCCCCACAGTTTACTCACCTGTGAAACCTGCATCCTCAGCACAGCCCGACACAAAATGGATCCTCAACACATCGGCAGCTGTGGTTCAGCTATTGTGTTAACAGCCAACCAGGGTCATCAGTGAACAGATACTGCCCATTCCGAGTGCAAAATTCAAAAATTCCTCCGTTCTGTATATTCCCAGCACCATCAAGTGGTAAAAACATTAGTTTACACTGCTTTAACCATGCTCAGTAAACTAGTCTGTTTGGACGGATCTGGATAGAAACTCCCTACCATCCGGTGCCCAGGGAGAAAGCAGTGACCGCTGGTTAACATGAGGCCAGCTCTGTTCCTTGGCCTCCCCAAGGAAACATTCCTTGTATTCCTGTTTTATCCCTTCTGCTGGATTTCTCTCTGATAGCATCAGAGTTCAGATTGGCCACCTTTGGGAATTCTAAGCATTCTCAGAAATCCCTGCCTGCGGGATTGTTTGTACTTCCGTGGAGGAAGGAAACACTTGAAAACGTGTCCCCGGAGTTGGAACCATGTATCAAAAGCACATTCTCCTAGCCCTACTCAACTTCAGGAGAAGTGAATTGGCCAGGGGGGATTTAAATCTTTTAGCACAGAGAAATGTATTGAACTGCTGTTGAATCTTCTTTTTTAAATGTTGTTATTTTTATAATTTTTCTTCACACACAAAAGTAGAAAAAATCACAGAATGAACTCCTGGGTCACTGATTACTGCTCAGCTTCAATGATTGTCACCATTCGCCTTTCTTTTCCATTCAACCTCTTTTCCCCACTTTTTAGTGTGATTATAGTAAAAATAGTTTAACAAGGGATCTACCTTCTTAACCTACCAAGTGTGCAGTACAGCATTGTAAACCTAGACACATGCTACAGCAGATCTCTGGAACTTACCCTGCGTAGCAGGTAACTGCTCATCTCTGGTAGCACCGGTCTGCTCCGAGTCTGTGAGTTTGACCACGTCACATGTCTCATGTAGTGGAACCACGCAGTCCTTGTCCTCCTGGGACTGGCTTGTTTCGCTTACCGTCCTCAAGGCTTGCTTCGTGTTGTCACAGATGGCAAGGTTACCTTCTTTTTTAGAAGGACAGAAACGTCCCATTAAACACATACATTCAGGGAGTAATAGTCCATTGAATTTACCACATTTTCTTTATCCATTCAACCAGCCATGGCCATTACCTTGTTTCCGCATTTTGGCTGTTGTGAACAGTGCTGCTGTGAACATGACTAAAACCTTGAGATCCTGATTTCAGTTCTTTCGAATGAATATCTAGGAGAGGGATTGCTGGATCATGCGGTAGTTCTATTTTTAGTTTTTTTACTATCTCCCGTAGCAGCCACGCCATTTTCCATTCCCACTAAGAGCACCAGGGTCTCGCTTTCTCTGCATCCTCACCAACACTCGTCTGTCTTTGATAATGGCCCTTTGAGCAGGGGTGACAGGATGTCTCATTGTGGCTTTGATTTGCATTTCCCTGCTGACTAGAATCACGGGGCTTCTTTGCATATACCTGTTGGCCATTGGTGTGTCCTTTTTGGAGAAGTGTCTATTCATGTCTTTTACCCATATTTAATTAAATTAATTTTTTCTTTTTGCTATGGCTATAAGATCTTACTCTCAAATTGTTTAAATATCCTGAAGCACCAACTTTTTTTTTTTTTTTAACATTTCCTTTAATTTACACTTCTTTTTTTTTTTTTTTAATTGGGAATTCATTGAGGGTACAAGAAACCAAGTTACACTGATTGCATTTGTTAGGTAAAGTCCCTCTTGCCTGAAAAAGGTATGGAACACACCAAGACCCTACCCCCTCCCTCTTCTCTGCTCTTCCTTTCTCCCACCCCTCCCTCTTTCTTTTTCTCTCTGCTTTCCTTTTCCCC
>CAUYON010048623.1:0-11541 GCA_963573935.1 Arctocebus calabarensis
GCCATTCGATCCTATACTTCCTTTACTAGGTATATACCCAGAAGACCAAAAATCACATTACAACAAAGACATCTGTACCAGAATGTTTATTGCAGCCCAATTCATAATTGCTAAGTCATGGAAGAAGCCCAAGTGCCCATCGACCCATGAATGGATTAATCAATTGTGGCACATGTATACCATGGAATACTATGCAGCCTTAAAGACAGATGGGGACTTTACCTCTTTCATGTTTACATGGATAGAACTGGAACATACTCTTCTTAGCAAAGTATCTCAAGAATGGAAGAAAAAGTATCCAATGTACTCAGACCTACTATGAAGCTAATTTATAGGGTTAATATGAAGGCTAAAACCCAATTATAGCACAAGAATATGAGGAAAGGGGCAAAGAAGGGGAGGGGAGGGGGGAGGTTAGGGTGGAGGGAGGGTGGGACCTCCACCTATGGTGCATCTTAGAAGGGTACAGGCGAACCTTACTAAATGCACAATACAAATGTCTTCATACAATAACTAAGAAAATGCCATGAAGGCTATGTTAAACAGTTTGATGAAAATATTTCAGATTGTATGTGAAACCAGCACATTGTACCCCTTGATTGTACTAATTTACACAGCTATGATTTAATGATTAAAAAAAGATTCAGGAGGCCATACCCCCAGGGGGTTTAGGTATAGTGGTGTTAGGCTCTATTTTCAAAACTGGCAGCTGCTTCAAAAGAGCTAATTTTTTAAAAACTCTCTATGGCATATATAATCTTTTGTATCTAGAACATAGTTTACATTTACTTAAAAATATGAATAGATAATAAAATGTATTACAGTAAGTCAACACAAAATGGTTCATCAATATAATATTAATAATATCGCTACATTCTCTAGTAAACTTTTATACAAAATAAAAAGCTACATAGGTATTTCCTTCTACCCAATTTAGGCATCGCCTTGTTGAAAATCTGTGTTATACTTCCCGTTGTATTTATTATATAAGTAATCCACAGAATCAACTAAATCTAATTAATAAATCCCTGGAAATCAGAATGACCGAGAAGGAATCATGTCACCCTGAATTCAATTACTGATTTTGAATTTAATTATTTCATTATTCATTTGATTTTACTATCAAAACTCATCTGTGAGATAGTTACCTAGTAAAGCATTAATCTTTTTTGAGTTGGTAATTCTATGACTTCCCTTGAACTGAGAAATTTCTCAGTTCTTTTTTTTTCTTTTGATTGCAAAACAGGTTTATTTTGAATTTAATTTTTTTTTGAGACAGAGTGTTATTATGTCACCCTCCGTAGAGGGCAGTGGCATCACAGCTCACAGCAACCTCAAACTCCTGGGGGTAAGTGATTTTCTTGCTTCAGCCTCCCAAGTAGCTAGGACTACAGGAGCCTGCCACAGTGCCCGGCTATTTTATTTTATTTTTTTAATTGCAATTGTCATTTTTGTTTGGCAGGGCTGGGCTGGATTCGAACCTGCCAGCTCTGGTGAGTATGGCTGGCGCTGTAGCCACTGAGCCATAGGTGCCGAGCCAAAACAGGTTTATTTTTTAAGTATCAAAAAAGTTTATCATACTGCTAAGGTATTATATGAAGTGCTCTCGTGTCCGGAATTTCACCTACAAGTCACTGCAAATCCCTGCTGGAACTAGAGATATGAAATGGGCTTTCTTCCTGACTGCCTGAAGAAAGGTCTCTGCTTAGATTGGTGAACACGGCCTGAGTGTGGATTCACGGGGTGCGTGGCTTGTTCTTTTCCTAAGCAAGGGGTGTGCTCTTACGTGCCTCCTGGGACTCTTACAAAGCTCCTTCTTTACTGAAATAGCACTGGTGGGGGGGGGCACCATGCCCTGAGCCTCTTCCCAGACTTCTTGGTTTATTAAGACAGCCTCTTTACTCGCCTCAGCAGAGAGTTCTAGCACCTGGGCAAAGCACCTTCGGAGCTCAAGATCCTCTTTCATGGTTACGTTTTGAGTTCGCTCAGTAAGTCAGCACTTGCACATTTTCTTCTCAATTACCAATGCCAAGTTCTCCCAGGAGGTGCTGAATGGTTGTCAATTCAGCCTGGAGGGAGTCTGAGAACTGCTGCCTTTCTCCCTCCAGGTAGATCCATCTCCTGGGCAGCTCCGGCAGGGTGGTGTCCAGGCCCGTGGCACATGTCTTGTACTGTTCCTTGAAACGCTGGGCCACTGCCTCCAAGGGGCTGAGCACCTCTATCTGTGCATCAGGGATGTCTGCCAGCTCCTGCTGCTTCTGACAGAGGAGAAGTCTGCGCTTCAGCTCATGGGCCTTTTTCTGTAGCTTTTCCTTTTCTTTACACAATATTAATAAATCCTTCCCATATGCTCAGAATTGTGTGCATTCATTTTTTAGAAAAGCATTTTAAAAACATCAAGATTTCTACTTTCATAATAGATCACAATCAATGTAAATGCCCATCAAGGAGATTGGTTAAATAAATTCTACCACAGCATAGAATTTTATTACTTTAAAACGATGTGTTAGAAGAATATTGAATGACATGAAAAGTGCTCAGAATGCATTGCTAAGAAAAAAAAGGGAATATTACCAAACAGTATGTAGATTATAATCAAAATCTTATAAAAGAAAACTCTAAGGATACCAATAGTGACCAATTTTTAAACTTTAGTTGGTGGTCCTGAGTGATTGAATGAAAACACTTTCCTCTTACTCTATGCTTCTGTCTTTTTAAAAATGCCCTCAGTGAGAACTATTACTTTATAATAGGATAATACATATTTTAAAACTAAAATTAAATAAATATATCTTCTGGTGAAATTGGATAGTGATATTGTTAACTGAAACAGAATTAAGACAGGAGAGCACAGTTACTTGACTACATTAACAGAAACTGACTGTATCACTAGTGATTTAATGCCATTGTTTATTTTATTATGTTCTCAATGTTATCACTATTAGGTTACGTTTTCATGAGTCATTAAGTCAGACAAACAGTATGGAATTTCTAATAGATAAAAAGCATTCAGAGAATATGAGATTATATTTTACAGATATCATAAATGTTTGGTTATACTACTGTTTACAAGACAGTGCTTATCCACATCCTGACAATTAAAGTGTGGTTATTTTCCTGATCTCCGAAGTGTGGAAACATTTATTCTTGGCAATATGTAATGCTAATCACCTGATCATAAAAAGAGACTCAGTAACAAATGATACTTGTTCAAGTGCTAAATCTTACCTGATTATTTGACAACATTAACAGCACAAACTTATATAATTGTCTGTGAATTCATCAGTGTAACTATCTAAACAGTCTTTATGTTTGTCCAAACAAATAAAACAATCTCAGCAACAGTGTAGCACAACTAACTAGATGTGACATACAGATTACAGAAACATTAAACAGCATTGATTATGTGTTATTTCTTGAGGGTAATGTTTATCAGTACACTATTTTACATTATTCATAATATTTTTCAAATGCATTTTATTCTAGAATGAAATAATGATATTTTTGAAAATTATTCTTGAACTGTTCTGCTCAGTTTCAGTATTTCTTAGCACTTATTCCACATATTTTTCTTTCCTAGGAGTTACTCTTCTTTGCCATTAATTCCTTTCATATTAAGCAACAATAGATTGGTTTTTGTTTTATATAAGGTGTACTGCTATATGTTACTGCAACTCAGAATTATGTGAGGCTCAGATTTAAAATTAAATAACTAACAAGCTAAACACAGAGAGAATACATATAATAAATATTACTAACAATTTCAAAATGCATGTACATGTAATTCCCCAAATGTTGTATGATTACACTAACATCCTACATTTCTATTATCAATTCATTTGTTTTAATGAATGATAAAATAATCATTCCATTATATTCCTATCATGAGGCTCATGCCACCAATGTTTACTTCTGTGGTAGGAACTGGATAAGGGAATATGGTAAAAAAAAATGATATATTGATGTATCAATTTAAAGAAAGACAGAAAGATGGAAGAGACTGACTTCTAATGCTGGGTCCCAGTCTTTCTCATCTTCTATTCAAAATTTTAAGCCAATGATACAGATAAAGTCTCATAGGGAATAATTACCCAAATCGTCACCAATATGAATTACTCGCTAGGTAATTGGATAGGAATAACAGATTCAAAATCCAAGAAGCATCTTTCTTGATGGGGGGGTCCACAGGCCAAATATGATAGCATAAATTTCATAAAAATGAAACATATCCTATATTTAGATCCCAAAACACCAATCTTACAAACAGGGTAAGAAAGATACAAGATTTTTTTTTAAAGGGATAAACATAAATAGTAGAAGTAGTGACAGTTGGGTTTGGGTTTAATTGAATATAAGTACAATTTCTGTTAGATAACAAAACTATAAAATTAGAAAATGTCAACATAGGCTACCTTTCTATATGGAGTAACTAGTAGAATGTTAGGTCTATTGTGAATTATGAAGGTCAGACTCTACTTGTTCATTTCTTCTGAAGTACATCAACAAATTATTGTTCATACAGCAGAGATAAGTGAGTAAGAAAGAGAAACTACTCCAAAACAGATTGTATATGTGTGTGTGTGTGTGTGTATTATTTTTTAGAACATCTACAACATGTCCAGTATTGTATTGTGTACTGGAGAATAAAACTTATTCTACCTGTGAAGAAGTTCCTGGAAGAAGAGGAAAGTAATAAATAAACGATGAGTTATATCAAGAAAGGTCTTAATAAAAGAATATTCTACCTTCCAAAACTGTCCAAAGACTGTAATTCACTAAAATGTAATGAGTTCTCCTTTACTATAGGTTTCAAACATAATCTCAGTGGACACAGATCTTCTGACTTGACAATAATCAAAGGTGTTCAAGAAGTAGATGCCTATTATTTTCAAACCCCTGTCAGATTTGATCTCTGAGTTCAGTAGAGGGAAAGATCAGGCTAAAAGAAATTTCACATGATCTAGGCTTGGAGGTAGACAGGAATCATATATAGAAAGGAGATGGGAGGGCACTGTTAGCCTATAGTGTGAGCAGAACTGTGGGTCTGGAAGTGCATATGATAAACATGTTGGGAATGAATAGCCCAGTATGACTGGAAGAAAACATTTGTTTTGGAGAGTAATAGGACATAGGATGGAATTTCTTGCAGTCTATGGGCAGCATCACATGCTGAGCAGAGAGTCAGTATAAGAATGATGAATATTTTAAGAGAAGAACATATAGTCTTGCTCTTTATAAAAAGCTGATTTTACAAAGAAAGTAATGAAAGGAGAAATGCTACTCAAATACATGTTTAATATAATTGGGAAGTTTTCTAATATTTGAACAAAACTAAAATGGTGAAATTATGAAACAAGGCATGTACAAATGATTTAAACTTTATGAGCAAGATTGTCATTAGAAAATGTGAAACTCTAGAACAAATGCCATATTTCTAACGGGTTTTTGGTGGTTGTACCTGTGTTTTTACTCTTTTTCTCTCTCCTTATTTCAGCCCTCTGTGGGGAGCCAATGTCCTCCATCTAGTCTCTTCTGTTTGCCAAAGTAGATACAGATTTCAGAGCTATCTCTGAACACACACAGCAGAATAAAATGTATCACAAAATCAATCAGTAATAATAAAATAATAAATATTTCCCTAGCTGCTATTCTCTAATCGAAATGTTTTGGAGCAACTGTTTTACAAATTTCTGTCACTTATCCATTAATTCAATAGGCAGAAATTCAATAAATTAAATGTAATACTTTACAGATTTGCATTTGTGGTTCATTACTACCTCATTCTGATAATGGTAGAAATCAGATTCTGTTTTCCTCAGTTTAAACTGACAGTAATTACTATGAGTGATCCCATTGTCTTTTATAGTTTACTCTTGACATTTTATTTCAATTTTATTAAATGATGATTGACTGTCGAATTATTTCCAAGATTACTTTAATTTATAATGAACAGATCATTTTTCATTGCTTCCAAAAAGAAAATTAAGCTAACTGAATTAATGAAAATGCTGGTCAATCCCCACAATATTAATAAATGCATTCAAATATCTTAAAAATTCCTTTTTATTTTCCTCAATAGCTACATGGTGGTGGTGATGATGGGGTATGTTGTGTGTGTGTCTGTGTGTGCATGCACATTCGTTTCTTTATTAGGTACGTGGTTAAATTCCAGTTTTCCTGTTCAGATTCCAGGTTTTACAATATGGGCTCTGGTATTAGACAGACTTGAGTTCAATGTTGGATCATTTACTAGTTGTAATGATTTATTTTAACTGGAGTCCTGAATCTGAACAATTAGAACAAAATAAATACATACCTGTCACGGTCAGTTGTGTTTGTCAACTTGGATAGGCTACTGTCCCATTTTCAATCAAACTCTAATACAGATGTTGTTGTAAAGGTATTTTGTTGACCCAGCGAGTTGAATCTATGTAAGAAAGATTATGCAGGATAATCTGGGTGGGCCTGATTCAATTCAATCAGATGGAAGGCCTTAAAAGCAGAGCTAAGGCTTTTCTGAAGAAGAAATTCTGTCTGTAGAATGCAACTGCAGCTTCTGCCCAAGATTTCCAGTCTACCTTTTTCTGACAGACTGCCCTACAGAATTTAGACTTGTCTCTCACACAGCCACAATTCTAGAAGCTGATTCCTTGTAATAAATCTCTTAATACATATTGTGTCTTTAATTGGTTTTGTTTCTCTGGTAGAACCCTGACAGATATTCTACATGATAGCATTTCTATGAAAATGTGAACCAAGCAAGTGATATAAAGTGGTATTGCGTTCCTTAATAAATGTTACTATAATATAAAAAATAAATAATTTAAATAATTACAAGTTATTCTCACAATTTATGGAGCACCAATTGTCAACTTCTCATATTAAAGGAAAAAAAAGTGGTTAGGCCAGTTATGGTGGCTCATGTCTGTACTCCCAGAACGTTGGGAGGCCAAGGCAGGAGGATCACCTGAGGCCAAGAGTTCAAGACTAGCCTGTGCAACATAGCAAGACCTCTAAAATTTAGCTGGGCATGTGGCACACACCTGTAGTCCCAGCTACTTATTCAGGAGGTTGTAGCAGGAGAATTGCTTAAGCCCAGGAATTTGAGGTTACATTGAGCAATGATCACTTACTGCACCCCAGCCTGGTTGACACAGTGAGATTCTACGTGTTTAAAAAAAAAAAAAACGGTGGGGCTAATGTGGTAAAAATATCACTTACTAAAAGACAAGAGTGGACCCAGAAACGTATAGAATACTGCCTAGAAATTAGAGCAACAAAATTGCCAGTCCTCCATCGATTCTATTTCTGTATTTATTTTTCCTCCTGGAAAGACTTATGCCATGTCATATTGGTTAATTTTGAGAGATTAGTGTGAGCTGACTTACCTTGAATGACTCAACCCTTAAAGTTTATGAAGACTCGATACTCTTGCATAAATTTTACTTATCTTGAGCTTTTTAAAAGTTTTACGTACACAATGTAAACTACATACGATTAATTTTGTTTCCTTTTTTTCCTTTCGCCACCAAGAGGGTCTAAACCAAATACACAACTCAATTTTAGCCTCACTAAGCCTATTGTATATAGTTGTTAAATATATACATATTATACTTTAGAGGACAGCTTATAAAAATTATTTTATTTTATACATGTTGAATCCATTAGTCTTTGAATAGACACCCTGTTTTTAAGAGCAGTAAGTCCATACTATGGCCTACATCATAATGCTTCTTACCTAACAGGTTATATGAAAATCAAGTCTACGAATTAGAAAAAGAATTCACATTCCTGTACATTTAAGTTGGGGTTAGAAGTCCACATATTGTATGCTTCTTATGTGCATTTTTGGTTAACAACCACAAGTATACTTGACTTACTTTCCATAGGACAGAGAAAACACACAAAACTAACTTTTGAAAGCTAAAAAAAAATGAGGATGGAAAAAATAATGGAAGCGGGGGTGATGATTGCAGAAGGGAGAAAACATTTTCACCAAAATTCTTATCTGCCATGTGGGAACATTTTTCTCAAAATCCCCAAATAATATAGTCTTTCTAAGGAAATAAATTATTTCTAAGCATATATTACAGGGTTTGCATGGATCTCATATAGACTAATTGCCAAGTAGATCTTGTCAAAGAACCTAAGTCAGAAAACAAATCAATGAAAACTCCAACAATTATAATTCTGAACAGACTTTTCTATAAATGTTTAAAGATTTTAAGTGTTATAAATATTGGAACAATCATAGCGAAAGCCTACTTATTCCTCATGTAAAATACTGTATGTAGAAACTAGGCTTAAATTTGTCAGTAAACAAATAAAGAAAATTATAAGCCAGAGTTTGAACATACTATTGGTGCTATCTGGAATGGAAACTTCAAGGCTGTCATATGTTTTGTGTCCTTCCATAAGAATTATATATGTAGTTTTCTTAAGAATAAACAGGTAGATACTTCTGGTTCCAAAATGGCACAGTAGAAGCAACCACTCATCCTCCCACAAAAACAAAACAACATATAGCTCTGAGGTTATCACCAGCAATATCCCTGAACTCAAATATGAGGACTAGACAGGCCTGGGACTACAGAGAAGTGAAAAGCTCTGAGCAGATGGTAAGATAACTGGACTTCTCTATCTGTGATGCATCTCTGACCAAATTTATTTGCCAGGCATGCATCAAGCATATGGAGAACTTCCCTCAACTAATAGTTTTTACACTAGAAAAAGTGAGGTCAAGGCAGACAACCAACTCTCCCATAATCTTATCTCCTAAAAGATAGTTTCTAGGTAGGAACTGTCTTTGTCTCAACCCATGGGAAGCATCAAGAATGGCTAAAGAATGAGGTAGCCCTGAAAACAGACAGAGAAAAAGAGGGTAGGCAGGACTACCATCCCCAGCCTTGAAAACTTGTCAAAGAAGATGCCAAATCAGAGTGGCTGTTTAGTAGCATCACTCTGTAGGGGGATTGTTCCACAGTTCCCCTGGGCACAAACCCCTATTGAGCATTTCCACACTCCAAGGATATCCTCTCTGGGACCTCTCCTATTTGTGACAGGTGGCATGCTAATTTTTTATTAGAATTGAGATAAACATGGGTGTAAGATACCATCTAGTGCCAAAAAGGAGGTAGTAATATAGCAGATAAAAAAAAAAAGAAAGAAAATCAATAGCTAAATTACAAAGAACCTAAGCAAATATGCACAGTGAAAATCAAAACAAGCCAGATAGATGAGACTGGAATAAATACTTAATCCTTCACTACAAAGACACAGACATACATTCATAAGAAACAACAGCAAAAAGGGAACCATGTCCACTTTAATCAGATGAAGCAAGGAATCAATGACTGACACTAATGCGACAATGATATATAAACTCTCTGGCTGATAATTCAAAATAACTGTATTAAGAAAACTCAGTGATATCCAAGATAACACAGAAAAATGATTTATAAATTTATCAGAGAAATGTAACAAACAGTTAAATAATTTTAAAAGATCATCAGAAACCTTGGACTTTTATTTACTAAACTGAAAATAATTTATTACAACAAAGAATGGATCAAGAAGAAGAAATAATCAGTTATCTCAAATATGGGCTATTTAAAAATATATGGTGAGAGGAGGAAAAAGAAAAAAAGAATTAAAAGTAATAAATATTTCATACAAGTTATAGAAAATTATCTAAGAAGACAAAAATCTAAGAATTATTGGTATTCAAGAGAGTTGAATGAGAGCTCCAAGGGGATATAAAGCTTATTCAAAAAATAATAATAACAGAAAACTTTCTAAAATTTGAAAAAGATATAAATATTTAGGCACAGGAAAGTTGAACAGGAGAACACCAAACAAATTCAACCCAAATAACACTACCTCAAGGTGTACTCAAACTCTCAAAGATCAAGGACAGAGTAAAGATGCTAAAAGCAGCAAGAGAAAAGAAGCAAGTAATATATAATGAAGCTGTGATTCATCTACCAATTAATCTCTCTTTGAAATCATACAGATTAGTAGGGAATAGGATGAAATTTTCCATGTGGTAAGTGCCAAAAAAAAAAAAAAAAAAAAAAAGGCATCCTGCCATCCTAGAATACTTTATCCAGCAAAGATACCCATCAAATATGAAGGCAAGATAACATCTTTCCTAGACAAAAAGTTGAGAGAATTCTGCACAACCAGACCTGTCTTATAAGAAATGTTAAGTGGAGCTCTTCAATAAGAAAACAAAACAAACAAACAAAAAAAACCTAGCCTTGAAAAAGAAAATATTTGAAAGTATAATAACCTACTGGTTAAATTAAGCATAGAGTAAATCCAAAATACTCTAACACTGTAATTGTTATGTTCAATCCACTAATAACTTTTGTATGAAAGCCAAAGACAAATCTATCAAAAACAATAATACCTACTGCAACCTATTAAGAAATAAGCAATATAAATATATGTAAATCGAGACAACTGAAAGTCAAAATGTGAGGGTGATTGAGTTAAAATATGAAATTTATTTTCACTTACTATTTATATTTTTTTCTTTGTGACCTAAGATAACTTGTAATTTCTTGGCATAAACATGGGCTTTCCCAACCACTGGATGTTTGATAACATATTCTTATTGGTCTAGACTACTGGCATCACTAGATATATTGACATTCAGAGAAGTGGGCATGTCTAGACACTACTCAGGGGAGTTTATATAGAGTTGTGATGTTAAAGAACAATAGAAACCTTGTACATCTGGGCCAGACCTGATAATCTGTCTGGAGCAAAGGAAAGAGACCTAGAATGTAAAGAGACATGAGATAGTAGCCAAACACACAGGTCTTATATTGTACACTTTGAATATATACTCAGAAGTGGAATTGCAGGATCATATGAGAATCTTATTTTTAATTTTTTGAGGAAGCTCGATACTTATATTCATAGTAGCTGCATCATTTTTTTCCCACCAAAGATCACTAGGCTTCTAATTTTTTCCATATTCATGATAGATTTCTTTTTTTAAATAATACCTACTTTAATGCATGTGAGGTGATATCTCATTGTGCCTTTGGTTTGGTTTCTCTAAAAGTTAATTTTGAGAATCTTTTAACTGCTTGACCATTTGTAGGTGTTCTTTGGAGGAATGTCAATTCAATCCCTTATCCATTTTTTTTAAACAATTGAATAGTTTATTAAGAATTAAACAAAGGTATGATGTAATACAGTACAAGCAAGACACTCAAGATAGGTATAATAGTACTACTCACACAAAAACTTGAATTTCACTTCAAAAAAAATGACAAGACAAAAGAGAAAACAATTTCACTGTTATAAGCTAAGATATTTCATGCAAAGTATTAACTCTGCCCCTCCAAAGCCCAACCTCCCAACAAACAAAAAAACTATCTGGGAATACTGCTATGCTAACATATTAACCACAGTAGAATCATTCATAGGAAAACAGTAATTAAGCAATGAATTGAATTAAATAACAAAGTTCAAACTGTCATAAACTCATAGACCACAATGATGTTACAAAACAAGCAATTCCAGAAA
>CAUYON010048624.1:0-22642 GCA_963573935.1 Arctocebus calabarensis
GATCAAGGAAATGCCATGAAGGATATCTGTAACAGTATGATCAAAATATTTCTGAATGTATATGAATCGTGCCCTGTGATTGCACCAATGTACATAATTATGATTCAATAAAACTATTAAAAAAAAAAAAAAAGAAAGAAAGATGAGAAGGAGAAAGCTAGGAGAGGCTGGGAGAAATGCCCAGTGGAGTAAAGAAGTAAAGCACCCCGTGATGGCCCTCTCATCACCGCCATTTGCCCTCCGGCAAACCCCAGGACATTTGACAATTTCCTGGACATTCTTTTTTTGTTTTTTTGGAGGCAGAGCCTCAAGCTGTTGCCCTGGGTAGAGCGCTGTGACATCACAGCTCACAGCAACCTCCAACTCCTGGGCTCAAGCTCAAGCGAGTCTCTGCCTCCGCCTCCCAAGTAGGTGGGACTACAGGCGCCCGCCATAACCAACGCCCGGCTAATTTTGGTTGCAGCTGTCATTGTTGTTTGGCAGGCCCAGGCTGGATTTGAACCCGCCAGCTCAGGAGTATGTAGCTGGCGCCTTAGCTGCTTGAGCTGCAGGCACCGAGCCAATTTCCAGGCCATTCTTGATTATCTCAGCAGCGGTGCAGAAGGATCGGTTAGAACCCAGACAGGCTGCTAACTCCCCCCCACTGTACATGACAGCCCCATCACAAGAATTATTTTGCACAAAAGTCGATAGCACTAGACTGAGAAACCCAGGCTCAGGAAGATTTCGAGGAGAATTTATTCTCAAAATCCCAAATAAAACAAGTGGCTACCCATTTTGGGGTTCTGAAAGAAGTTAAAATGTGAGCTCAGGCTTGGCGCCCATGGCACAGTGGTTACGGTGCCAGCCACATACACCAAAGTTGGCGGGTTTGAACCCAGCCAGGGCCGACTAAAACAACAATGAGAATTGCAACAAAACATAGCCAGACGTCCTAGCAGGGGCCTGTAGTCCAAGCTACTTGAGAGGTGGAGGAAAGAGAATCACTTAAACCCAAGAGTTTGAGGTTGCTGTGAGCTGTGACACTACGGCACTCTACCGAGGGTGACATAGTGAGACTATCTCAAAAAAAATAAAATAATAATAATAATAAAATAATAAAATGTGAGTTCATGTGCCATTTCTAGGTATGGGATATTATTCTCACTTAATTTCCAGAAACTGTTTGTTTTTATTTGGGGATTTTTGGGGTTTTTTTTTTTTTTTTGTGGATGAGAAGATAAAACAATCTGTAGTGAGAAAAGGGGGTAAAATACACATCCATGTACTGAGATTTTTAAAGCCCTTGGTAATAGCCATGATTTCTCTCTTTAACTTGTGCTTTCTAACGTTGTTTGTTCCCGTACATTTTACTTCTTCAGCCAAATTATTACTTGCCATCTTTTCTTTTCCAAAACATTTACGCAAGAAAGCCTAACAACGCCATCAAAATTGATGAGTGAAAACTTTGCAGATTGCTAAATAGTTAAACATAGGATTATCGAAATAAGGCAAGTTGGGGTAAAGAGTCTAACACTTTGCTTAAATATTGAGATTACTTTGGTTATATTATCTGCATTAAGACGCTGATAAATAGGTCCTGGCTTATACCTCAGCTCTCATCAGTATTAATATAAGAATAAAAGTGTGTCATAAGGATTCTGAGTCCACTAAGAACATTGCATGGGAAACACCGACAGTGAAAAGCAGTGACATGTCTGGTTTGGGCACTAAGATGTGATGCCAAATCCCCCTTTCTCATTTCCTATCTTGACAATCCATACAACCCTTAAACAAAGGGGGCGAAATCACTTGTGGAAAATCTTCTTACAAAGTGTGAATATCTAATATCCCAGGCACATGGTCAGTTAATGTATTCGAGCATACACGAAGGAATTTGCTGAATGCTGACAGCACCGGGTAACACTTAATTTTACTATTGCATATTTATGAAATTAATGATATAATGCTTACCATCTCTCCTAACTTTCACTCTGGATGATGTTATTTGATCCTGTGGGAAGGCATAGTCATTAAGCCCAGCATTAAATGCAAGAGTAATCTCAAATTTTGAGGAGGTGACAAAGAGAGATGAATATAAGAGACTAAATTGTATATTAAATATAGGAGCTTAATGAGAACAAAGTAAAACAAATAAGAAAATAAGCCAGATATTTTTCTCCAACATACCAGCTAAGGTTTTATTTTCTGGAAGAGATTCATGCCCACTTATCTGATTGAGGGATTATCAAATCCCAAATCCCGTCTCTCCAAGTTCATGCTTCATCTCCAGATTAATATATCTACCCTAGACGTCATGCCTCATGCTAAAAATCTGACATGCAAAATGTATGTATGTTAAAAAATAGAAAAGAAAGAAAAATTCCTTTATAACCTGTGCATGTTCCTTTAGCTAGAAAGCAGCATTTAAATGCACCTTTATTTAAAATAGTATAATTCTGGATCACAATTTTTCACTCTGAATACACATACTACATCATTAATTATAGGCAGCAAGCATTAACAAATACATGCCTTTTCCAATTTTTAAACTTCACCTCCAATTGGTAGGCATTGCCAATTGTTAATGGCAAACATTAACAAATATATGCCTTTTCCCATTTTTAAACTCCACCTCCAATGGGTAGGTCAATGCTTCCATATTAGTGAGTGATCCAAAGGTTCTCCCTGCTCCATCCATGGAGTGCAGCATATTCTCAAAACGGAACAGCAGAATAAGAGTCCAGGATGTGTCGACTCAATGCTGGAACAAAAGCCAACTTTTTTATCATAGGGACCACCAAATAAAAAATTTACATTGCAAATATTCCAGAACTGAAAGTAAGAGAAGACAACCACAAAATACGCTTGTTACTTCGGATCAGGGATGGTTAATAGGATTCATCCAATGAATTGGTCGTGGCCTTCTGGTAGGTGGGTGGGAGAATCTGTTGAGGCCAAGTGTCACCCAGAGGAGCATTTCTCTTTAATGTCTGCTACAGGCATGGAAGTAGGAAACTATTGCATGAATGTCACATAATTGTCATCTCAACTCTGAATTATTTTTAATTATTAAAATGATAAAGTTCTGGAAAAGGACCTCAAAAACTCTTCTCTAGTCAGAGTACCTGTGAATTTAGGTATGCATAGACACAGACCGCAGTATAGTTTTTGATATTGTATTACATGCATAATTTATTTACTACATTTAGTTGGTCACATGAATTGTAAAGATAGTAGGGAAAAAAACTTATTTCAAATTTTAATGCAGGAACAGCATTGTATTTCCCCAAACAGGCTACATGGATTAGGAAGTTATGTCCTATCATGAGGTGAGGTTTTAAGAAGACATTTCAGGTTTTTAGAATTTTAGGATAGATAATTGAGGTCAAAGAAACTTGTCCTGACCTTTCAGGACATGACCATCTAAAGCATATTAATAAAAATTGTACCTCTAACAAAGTAAGGCACCCTAGCAGGGCCCCTGTGGAAATGCAGCCAGGAAGTCTAAAATTAGGCACAAGAGAAAAGGCAGTAAAGGGGGCAGCAGTCTGTGCAAGGGTGAGAGCTAGAAGCAATCTTTGATCAACAATGTCTTGGCCGAAGAATTTTACACAGGCTTTAGCGGCAACTTGGGTGGGAATTGTGTCCATTGCCCCTCTTGAGAGAACTCCAGGAAGCAGGAGGAAGTGGGAAGAGGCAATGTTCTGATCTGTTGTACAGAATTCCGCCAACAAGAATAATCTTTACCTGGGAACAAGTTAAAAATCTGAGCCTATCATTAAGTCTGATTTTGGAGATCAGGTTATACAAAATACACATACATAAGCACACACCCACCCCAATGCATATGACACTTCCATTTAGAATAGATTTCTCTAAGATAGGGAAAGTGCCTGAATCTCATTTAATAAACTTCAAAGCTGTTCTTTAAAAGGCTTGTGAGCACACATGTACACCAAAAAAAAAAAAAAAAAAAAGGGGGCAACTTGTAATTTCATTGCTCAATTAGCCCAGGGTTTAATATTTTAATTCTTATTTTAGTTATGCAATAATAATAATGCTGAATAATCAGGATTCGGTGAAACATTTTCTGTCCTGTGATGTGTTCCTTTATCTCACACTCCTGATAAGTTTTATTTGGGAGAGTATGGAAAGCTAATACACAATTAGACTTTCTCTCTTTCTCTCTCTCTCTATATGTATGTACATATATATAAAGAAAAATGCTAGTTTCTGTATATATAATCTTTAACAACTAGCATTTTTCTCTTAAACTATTAATCCAGTTACTGAAGCGACCCCGCCGTCCCTGGCCCTGAGTAAGAACAATGTGGCAAATGATCCAGGTGGTGCTGACAGGCTGATGACTCTATATGCCGCCTCCTGGCTCGGTGACCCACAAAGCTCCTTTGATATGCCAGGCAGGAGAAAGAGCTTGAAAGGGTAAGGAGGAGAAGGGCCCAATGAAGCCATCATGTGACAAGAATCCTAAGACTGCTGAGGAAAGAAAAAAAAAAAAGAAAGAAAGAACAAGCCAACGCTGGGAAGGCGAGCGGGGACGCGGGCGGCGCGCGCGGCTGATAGAGTCGTCGGAGCCGCCCGAGTGACCCGCGCGGCCGAGCGGTCCGGGCGGCGCCGACCACCGAGGACGCGGGCGGGCGCGGGCAGGCGGAGCGGGGAAGCAATCTTCGCTAAATTAAAGAAATCTCCATGGAAATTAGCATGAAACATTTTCTAATCTCCCGCTTTTCACTGCCGACAAGGGTCACTGCTTTAGCGTCCCTCTTATTTTATTATTCCCCGGCCGCCTCCCCAGCCCTCCACCGGCCGCGGTTTGCAGCCCGACCGTGTTGGGTCGCCTTTCTGGGCTTCGTAACCCTTCTTGACTGCCTTTTAAGGGGGGAAAGTAATAAATAAATAAATAAATCATTGTCTTTGCTGTTGTGATTGCTATTATCTCTGCTGCTACTACATTTATCAGGCCACGGCTCCTGATGCCACCGCTACCGCTTCTGCCCCAGCCCCGGGCAGAGGGAGCCTGGGAGGGCACGAACTGCCCGGGCCCCTTCCAACCCCTGGCCGGCCGGTCCCTGGCTCACCCTGGTCTCATTTCCAAATCCAGCAGCCAGCGGGGAGAGGGGGCAGCTGCTCCCCGCCTGTAGGCGCCGTCATCCCAGTGTTGAGCTGGTGGCCTCCGCGGCCCTGCCGGCCTGGCGGGATGAAGCGCCCTGGAGCTCCCCTCCTGTGCGCGGGGCCAGGCAGGCGGCTCGCACCTGAGCGCGAGCGGGCACAGCAGGCCCGGGCAGCACGGGTGTGAGTGTGTGTGTGGCACACGTGCCCTTGTGGGCTCAGGTGTGTCACCTAACCGCTCTGAGCCGTTCTGAACTCCCTAGTAAATTGGGATACTACATTCTCCTATGCTGTTATAAGTGGGAGAAGAGATATTTTTCACAATGGATGCCCCCCCCCAAGATCATTAGCATTAAAATTAAGACATACACGCCCTGCCAAAATTTTAAAGAAATTGATGGAAAATATGAAGATATGAAAATTACATACTTAGGTCTCTAGTTAAACATCTCCAACCACAGCCTTTGCACATGAAGATTCAACTTCCATAAAATAAACTAAAAGAGGAAAAAGTAACATGTCTTAAGTATTCTCATGTGCTGGATAGCTTCCGAGGCACTCTGTCATTTAAGCTCCAGGGCATCTCAAACTGGGTGAATTCTTCAAAGTCTAGAATCTGCTGCCTTTTATTAATCTATGCACTGCCAGCACCCCCAGGTGATTCCTAACGCCTGGTAGAAGCCATGACTATCAAACTCTGAGTTCCATGTTTAGGGCTTGAACTAAATGAATCCTCTCACTAACTTGCCCCATTTTGGAGATGGAAAATCTCTTTGAGCCTTTATAAGTGATTTGGTATCCCATCCCCGTACAGCACAGGGTGTATTGAAACAAAAATCTCAAAAATAAAATCTATTTTCTACAACAATTTTCAGACAAACAAGGCCCTAAGAGAATAGTTTCTAGAATAATGTATGCATCTGTTCCCATCGTATTGTGAAAATGCTATCTGAAACTTTTTTGGTGTGGCCCATTAATTCCAAAAGCACTTATTTTACATGTAATTAAAAGTATTTTATTTAGATGGGGAATCTATCTCAGCTAGAGATTGGATGAAATGTATTTAAAGTGTTTTGTTGTGAATTATTTTATAAAAATAGACATTCTGGAATGCACCTGTGGCTCAAGGAATAGGCCGCTGGCCCCATATACCGGAGGTGGTGGGTTCAAATTGGACCCTAGCCAAAAAAAAAAAAAAAGTACATTTTGAAAATAAATCTATTTTTTAACCAGATTTTGGTATCTTCAATTCCCTGAATGTGTGCATGTACGTATTTGTAGATGCATATGTATTTGTGTGTACTAAATGTTGATACAATGAGTACAATAATTGTAATAGGTAGGCAATAGGATGTCAGAGAGGAAAGTTGGGGAGTTGGAATATTTCATATCTATTACAAAAAAGAAATAAAATCAGAGTACTGTACGTTGTTGCTGATTGTTAAAGTTTGTGAAAGAGCAGCCATTTCTTTCAGCCAAAGCCCCGAATGAGGTTTCCGGCACTGATGATATTAAAGAAATCTTGGCATGCTCAAATTGACTCTAGTTAGGCAGTTTACCCAAAGTGCTAAGTCACATTTTGGAATATCAACTTCTGTTGATGAAAAAGGTCAGAATAGTGAATTCACAAGAACGGCTACATCCACCACCAAACCCCCCTTATCTGCTGCTGTTGTCTCCTTCCCAGGCATGTATAGCCCAAGTATCACCTCTGAGCATTTCTCAGAACCCCACCAAGAAAATCATGGTGTGTGAGGACAGTACTCACGCTCAGTTCTGACTTTTGTAATGATATGACCTTAAGAAACCAAAAGACCAGCATGGAACACAATATAAACATAATTGAAGAAAGCATACTGGAAAACGAGTACATTTCAAATACAGATGTACTATAAGAATTTAGGTGCAACTCTGCAGATATTAAAGCATACTAAAACAACTTAAAAATAAATCAAAGATGAGCACAATTTTTAGTAGGTAAGAAATAAAAGCAAAAATAGTGAATATAACACACATATGTAGGCGAGTGACATCATGGAATGGTTGTTGCATCCATATTTCTGGAGAATGCTGGTGACTAGTTGAGGCACACATTATTCATTGCCCCATTCTACCCCTTAACTCATCTTCATTTGTTCTCTGATACCCAGCCCACCCTCCTACAAACTCTTCCTTTACGGAAGATAAAACCTTCAAGTATGGGTTTGATTACTCTAAAGACATTTTTATTTCATTTCCAAATTAAAGATTAAACATTTGATCCAATTCTGGCTGAAATGCTGCAAGTTGGGGAGAAATTCTTTACTGTTAAGAAGTCAAGGGAGGCCAGTTCATTTCAATCTATTACCAACATGTACAAAAAAAAAAAAAAATCATGTGCAAGCCTGTTTACTACTATCATAACCCACCATAGCATGTAGCCTTAAGTTAAAGTTAAACTCTCTACAGAGCAAAGTGGTGAGAGGGATGATTCTGGGTCTGTGTAACATTATGTTCTCTATAATTGAAGTTCCTCTTGAATGAACTCATGTTTTCCCTTTCTTATTGTTCCAAATAATGTGAGCTATTTTCCTTTCTGTAGACAAAACTAATTTAGCATCCTAAATGTTGCATACTGAACTCTTTCAGAGAAATTGCATAATGTATTTATCAATTAGTAGTCTGATATGCTGCTTTAACATAGTTTCTCTGTATATTTTGGTTATATACATATACCTTTGGATATTCATGGATTAACATCTTTGTCATAACCTTGTCTATAAAGATAGTAGAATTCATCTTTCTTCTAACACGATTTACTGACAGTTTTTATTTCTATGGATAGTTTAGGGAAGTATCTTTCAGCTTCATAACTTGTCAACTTTGAAATAAATACACTTATGGAAGTAAAACCTACATATAGAAAAATCTGCAAAGAATAAGGATGCAACTTGATGACTTTTCAAAGGATGCAACTTGATGACTTTTCACAAACACCCAGATCAAAAAATGAAGTTTTACTAATAGACCACAAGCTCTCTTATGTCATTTCTCAGTCACTAACCTACCCTCCTCGTCAAAAGTAACCAATATCATAATGACTAACTCCAGAGATCAGTGCTGTTTAATTTTACACTTTGTAAACTCATCCTCAACATACCAAAGTATGTGTTCTAAATTTTCTGACTGCCTTTAGTTCAATGTCATGTTGGTGGTATTCGTCTGTTATAGTTTAATTGCTGTTTAGTATTCCACTGCATGAACATACCACTAATTGTGGTCAGTTCTACTGTTACACTAGTCTTGCAAAATACGTTGTTCCCCTTTTTTCATTTTCTGTTCTTTGGAAGAGTCTGTATAAGATGCTATTGCTTCTTCACATGATTGAAAGAAATTAATGGTGAAACCTACCTGGCCCAGGAGTTTTCTCTGGGGAATCATGCCAACAACACATTTGAGGTATTTAGTTAACATAGAAAAAATTGGTGCTTGTAATTCTTTCATACCAGATTTATAAAATTATGTATTAGGAATTTGCTAAGAATTATAACTTAAAAATTATTGGCATAAAGTATCCATAATCTCTCATTAAAATTTCCAATTTTTCTCTCATTTTCAATGTTAGTCATTTGTCCTAACTTTTTATTCTAGTAATCTGAAAAAATGAACTTTGATTTTTTTTTTTTTTTTTTTTTGAGACAGAGCCCCAAGCTGTCACCCTGGAGAGAGTGCTGTGACATCACAGCTCACAGCAACCTCCAATTCCTGGGCCCAAGCGAGTCTCCTGCCTTTGCCTCCCAAGTAGCTGGGACTACAGGCGCCCACCACAATGCCCGGCCATGAACTTTGATATTTTCTCTAGATGTTTTTCTCTATATTGTTAATATAATTCTATTCCTATTCATTGCTTTCTTCTTTTTACTTTTTTTGGAATTAATTTTTCTCTTCTAGTTCTAACTGTTCTTCAGGGCACACTTAAATGAATAATTTTCAGCCATGCTTTCCTAATGCATGTTTTTAAGACTATAATTTTTTCTCTGTGAACAGTTTAAATCAAAACTCACATATTCTGAAAAGTTTCATTTTAAATATTATTCATCAGAAAATATCTCCTAATATTCATCATGAATTCTTTGATCCACAGATTTTTTTAAAGTGCACTAACAAATTTTCAAGTATTAGAGCTTTTCCTTTTATCTTTTTCAATTGGCTTTTAGCTTAATTATATACTGGCTAGAGAAAATGCACTCTGTGTTTCAGTCTTTAGAAATCTGTCAAGACTTATTTTATGACTCATCATATAAACATTTTATGTCCACTTGAAAAGACTGAGTATTTTTAAGTTCTTAAGTGCAGATTTCTACATATGTAAATAAGGTCACACTTGATAATTATGTGATTCAAATCATCCATATTTCCATTAATTTTGATTTTCTATCATTTGCTGAACAAGGTGTTTTAAAAAATTAGTGTATATGATTATACACTAATCATAAATCATCTACTTCTCCCTTTAGTTTTTTGCATGTATGAAGTTTCCCTTTTAATTTCCTAAACATTCTATAAATATGCATCTATGAATATTCTAAATATCCTACATATATATAACATATAAAGAAATTCATGCATTTATCTATATTTTTATATCTATATATAATTGTTTAATCCAGTTTGACAATCATTTTCAGAAATGTATCCCATCTTGTAAGATTTATCCTGCCTTTTAATTATAGCATTAATCCATTTATATTTAATGTAATTTAATGTTACTATTGATATATTTGAATTTAATTTTCTTATCTTACCATTTTTCCTAATTGTCCACTAATTATTTTTTCTTTTTCTACATTCATTCAGATAAAGCAAGCATTCTTTATCATTCCATTTCTCTCCTCTATTAGCTTGTTAATTACATGTTCTTTTCCTTTTTAAAATTTTTTTACCATAAAGATAATTACACTCATTCTTAATTTAGGATCTAATACAAATTAATGTTTACCAACTCCTAGAGTGTTTAAGGCCTTTATATATTTCAAAGAATGCATTATAATTATATACATATATATAATCTATTTAAATGTATGTAATATTTTATGCCCTTAATAGCTCAATACATTGCTCTTTTTTAAATATTTTTTTTAGTGTGGGCTGCTGAAAATACATACTGTCAGGTGTGTATGTGTGCCAAGATGCCTGTAACCTCCATTTTTGGAATACATATCTACTATTTCTGATAAATATAGAATTCGAGGCAAATATGAATAGTTATTTTTAGAACTTTAAAAGTAATTTTCTTCTATTTCCATCGTTTCCATTGTAAGGTCAACTATCAACTTCACTGTTGAAATTTGGAAGTAAAGTATCATTGTGCTCGAGGTGTTTTTGAAATTGTTTCACTTATTTTTCAATTGCTTTCATGTAGTTTTCTTTGTATTCACCCTACTCTGAAATCTATGGCTTTATGCTCTTTACCGGTTTTAGAAATTCTTGACCAAAACCATTTCAAATATTCTTTGTGCACTGTTCTCTTTCCCTTCTCTTTAAGGTATTTTCAAATTGCATGTACATTTTGATTTTCATTTCATTATAAATATGCTTTGCTCTTGTATGCATTTTCCACTTACTTTGGTATCTGTGCTTCACTATGGATTTCTTATAGTGAATTACCCTTCGGTTAATGAATCTTACTCTTTGCTTCGTTTAATCTGCTATTAAACCCATGTATTCAATTCTTAAGTTTTAGTTATTTTATTTTTCAAAACTAGGCTTTCCTTTTCGTTTTTATTATTCCAAGTAACTTGGCAAAATTATTTTGGCCTCTGTATTAGTGAGCATCTTAATTACACTTATTTTAAAGTCTACATCTGATTATAGTAACATTTTGATCCTCTATGGGTCTTTTTGTATAGTTTTTTTTCTGTTGCTTTATAATTATTTAGTCCTACCTTTTAATAGGTATGATAATTGTTCATTAATTGCCAATTTTTTAAATATATAGCAATTCTCTAAGATTTTGGCTATAGCTATCTCTCTCCAGAGAATATGTTCTTTATCTTGCTGGCAGGCAGTTAGCAAAAGTGAAAATCACCTTTAATCCAGCCTGGAATTGATCTGGCTTGAACTTCACCTGAAGTCTTTGTCAGAGACAGTCTATTTCTGGTTCACCTTTCACAGTGCTATTCAATAGAAATATAATGTGAGCCATGTCTGTCATTTCAAATTTATCTATCTGTCATTACCAAATTATCTAGCCTATTTTTAAAAGTTGGAAACAAAGAGAAAAGTAATTTTATTATTACTTTATTTAACTCAACATTTCTAAAGTATTATTCTTTCAATATGTTATCAATGTAAAATTTACTAATGAGATATTTAATATTCTTTAATATTTTTTTCTTTTTGTACTAAGGCTTCAAATTACAGGGTACTTAAGTACTTCCTGTACCCACCACATTTCACATGCTCAGTAGCTAGTGGCTGTGTCTACTTTATTGAACAATGCAGCTATTTCTTCAAAGTTATAGTCCTTGATAGTCCTAACTGGAACTTTGGGATGTTTACCACAGCGTCTTTTCCTTGGCAGTTCTCGAGTTCCATTGTCATCTTCTCAGCTTTGAGACTTCTGTAAGAAAACTTAAATGTTTCCTTACACTAGCCATGTTGACTTATTTTTACTCCGGATAAGCCCTCACTGAATTTGAAATTTCCTATCTATTTAAAGCACTCTGTTGATTAATATATGATGAGGCTAAAATATTCAGTTTTCACAGTTTATAGCATTCAGATAGCAAGTGGATCCCCCGATTCTTTTCCGCTTAGAGATATTTCCCAGAGTTTAAGCTACTACTTGCTTTTTAGGGTTTAAGCTACTACTGTGAGTTTGACTTCTTAGGAATCAATGAGTGCCTTGACTTAGAATGTGGAACAGGTACCTACCTCACCTAAACACACTTAATTCTTTCTGACATTGTCACCTCTCAAATCCTGGCTGCCTTGGTAACATGGAACTCCAAGGCTTTGCTTCCCCTGCCCTATAAGACTTCTAAAACTCAGCTTACAGACCTAGCCTCTTGCCTGCTACTCTCCATTTAACTTTGATGACACTAGGACCCGTGCCCCTACCAACTGGTAGCTGACTCAGTGGACAGGCAGCGCACCTGGTCAGGCTTCCCTCTGTGCCTGCCCCTCCTCTCCTGAGTCCTGGAAGCCCTCCCAGCACACATCTGCTTCGCTAGCTTTTCGATGCTTCAGCAGAGTTTTTGTTGTTATTGTTGCTTTCAGCTCTTCTAGTTATTTTGGTGTCAGGATTAGTCTGTATCAAAGTAATATTCCAGCAGGTCCCAGTTTTTTATCCTATACTGATGATTTTTTAAATGCACCCAAATATGGTTAGCAGAGTAAAAACTTTACACTGCTTTTAAGAATATAGCAGATATTACTTTTATCAGTTTTTGCAACTTGAAAAATTGTAATTATCCTTACCTTTTTCTCTTAAAAGACAGATGCCCTGGTGTCAAATATGAATGTGTCATAGTACATACCATAGAACCAATACTTATCAAAACACTACTTGAAGGAAGAGATGTTCCCTTCAAGAATTCACTAGTCACATGAAAATAAGCAAATTGTAGGATTGGAGTCATAACTGCTTTACCTTGAGCCTAATGCTTCATCTTGTTCTACCTTCATTGATATGGAAACAATTTACCAGACAGCAAAAGCCTCAAGCTGAAGGAAATTAGCAAAACTTAGCTCAAAACGGAAGAAAAATGTCAAAGCATAATCTTAATGACTAACAAGAAACCCTGAAATAAATCTCAAGGGTAGAAAAAATTATCTCAAAAAATCTCTATACTACAACCAAATTATTTATAAAAAAAAAATCTCTAAGCAGAATCTCTAAACTATGCACAAATTATTTACAGAAAATATCTCTAAACGGAAAGGAATCTTGGGATCCACTTGCTATCTGAATGCCGTAAACTGTGAAAACTTAATATTTTAGCCCTATTATATATTAATCAACAGAGTGATTTAAACAGATAGAAAATTTCAAATTCAGTGAGGGCTTATCTGGAATAAAAATAAGTCAAGATGGCTAGTGTAAGGAAACATTTAAGTTTTCTTATTGATTTCACTGAGTGCTTTTCTAGACTAGGCAATAACTACCTCCTATAGGCGTGAGCAGCTATTTATACTCATCAATTATCTTTTAGTATAGTAAAAAGCCAATACATCAATATCTGGCTTTCTCCTAACATTGCCTTTGCCTATTCTATATGGTTATCTCATTCCTACCTCACTTAGAACAGCTGCTTAAAAATACATCACCAGACTATTCCTAACTCACTCCTATTCGTTCCAATTTGATTTTTTTCTGCTGAACTGTTGAACTGGTGAATCTCGTAGATCACCTAGCACCAAAAGTGCGTTCTTGACAATGAAGCATTCAAAGAGATAAATGAGCTATAGCCAAAGAGTGATGGAGCCATGATCAGGAGGCGAGAACAGGGATGTCTAGAGAAACAAAAGCATAACTCCCTTTAGCTTCGCCTGTTACACCTCAAGATGCAATGACCACTGACCTTATGATGTGTTCTAAGACCGCTCCCTCTTACACTTCTCTGCCCCTTGTCCTAATTACTTTGGGGTCCTTTTTGTCTCTCAGTGTATTCAACTTTCATTCTCTGCTGTAAATGTACCCATACTATTCTCTTCTCTAAGCCCCAATCCTCTCCAACGAGTAAGTCCTACATATCCCTAAAGCCCCAGTTTCAAGTTCATTTCCCTGGGGATATATTCTCAGACCCTGTGGATCGCATTGAACATCCTTGTTATCATATTTGTAGTTATTTGTCTAACAGGGGCGGGAACCACGTCTGTGTTGTCTAGTGGTTTATCCTGGTGCCTGCTGCAGGGTATGTCAAAGTGCACTCCCTTTAACCTCACAGAAAGGAAAGAGGAAGGAAATCCACGAAAAAACCTTCCAAGGACTCCAAAACCTTTTGTAAATGACTTCTTACAATAAATACATTCTTCCATGACGTAGTAATTATGAATTGGGCTGCAATAAACATTCTGGTATTATCTTTGTTATAATGTGACTTTGGGTCTTCTGGGTATATACCAAGTAAAGGAATTATAGGATCGAATGGCAGGTCTATTTTTATATCTTCAAGTATTCTCCAAATGTCTTAGAAGGGTACAGGTGAAACTTACTAAATGCAGAGCACAAATGTTTTCATACAATAACTAAGAAAATTCCATGAAGGCTATGTTGAACAGTTTGATGAAAATATTTCAGATTGTATATGAAGCCAGCACGTTGTACTCCATGATTGCACTAATGTACACAGCTATGAATTAATAAAAAAAAAATACATTCTGACTTTAAGGTAAATAAACATAGACAGAAATTTTAAGTTAGAGGAAGTGTTTAGAAACCAACCTGTACAATCACTTCACTTGCTCCTAAGAAAACTGTGTTCCTGAGAACACCAGTGATTAGTGTAGAGTGATATTAATGATGAAGCTAATAACAACGGCAAAATCTAAGCCATCCCAGCCAGTGGTAGAGTATTCCACAGTGCAGAATGCCTTTTACCCACTCCAAATGTTCTCTCCATGATTCTTAGCAACAGTGTGACAATAGGCCACTGATCACATATTCAAGTTTGTAGAGGATTTGCTTTCCTAGTGGAATCTACTCAATGCTATCCTTAAAATAGTGTTCCTCTGACATGCACTTGAATAGTAATTTCCTTTTTTCTTTAGTAAGGAAGACATTTCTTACATCTTTAGTGTGTTTTACCTACAATCATAGAAAAAACTAAGCAAAAAAGTGGCTTCTGTAGTAAGGACTTTTTTATGTCATGTAATAGCCCAGAGGTAGGGAAGTTCCAAGGATATTTCACTGGCTTAAGGATGCTATCACGAGCCAGCTTCTTTTGGTTTTCTTACTCTGCAAACCTTGGCAGAGTGGCCCTTGTCTTCATATCTTATTTTTTCTTGGTTGTAATATAGCAGCAGTAGTTTCAACTACCATATCCTCACACAAAGACTTTCATAGGGCATAAAATAGGAAACAATTTCTTCCCATTTTAATAGCAAGAGACGCTTTCTCAGAATCCTTCTTATGGCTCACTGGCCAGAGCTATGTCAAAAACCCCCTTCTGAACCAGTTACTTCCAACCAGGGCATTGAATCACCATGGTTAATTTACACAAATCCATGTTTCTTTTTTCTTGCTTTGGAGAAGGGCCCAGTGTCTATTGAAATAAGTAGAGGGGAAGGGTGGCAGAGCTAAAGTCAGTAGGCAATCAACAGTGCCTGCCATATTTACCTTAGATTTTCTTTTTCAAGATCAAATGATTGCCTAGTTGAGATTTAACAGGGGAAATATTGATTATTTATGACTTTTGTTGGATTTTATGCAACACCTTAATGATAATATTTCAACTTCCCCTGAAGTCTTAACTGCTTCTCTAATATATCTGATTGCTAAACATTATCTAAGATCAAATGTTATTTAATTACTCCAAAATCAAACTGCATCTGTTAAATAATGTGAAAATAATTGCAAGGTTGGGGGGGGGAGTTTTTGTTGTTTATTTGTTTCGTTTGGTTTTGTTTTGTCATTACTGGCCCAACAGCTACTTCTGGGATTCTGTCTTAAAAGAAACAAAGACCAACTATTTATATGAAACTGATCAATATGAAGACACATCCGGAGGATCTGACTGTATTGTGTTAGATAAAATTAGTATGCCAGGAGCTCAAATGTCATAAAGACAGAAGACTCCACTTCAGGAGGGACTTATTAGCAGTCAGACATAGCACATTGTCCTGCACAGACACACGCTGCCTATGCCAAGCATTCTTGATGCTATCTTAATGAATAGAGGAAGAACTCATTTTGAATCTGTAAAGTTTACCACCAAGTTGAATAATTACACTGACAATAGGAAAAAAGCTCTCAAATTTTCCATGTTCCTTTCTTGTATAAAAACATTACTTTTCTCCCAATCTTTCTCCTGACATCCAACCATTGTACTCCATATCAAATAAATAGATAAAAATATTAATTTCCCCCATGTCTGTCCTAGTCTATGAATGTTCATGTTTATTTATAATCATGCTGTTTCTCTTGGGCTGCAAGGTGCCTCAGGGAGGGGCCCATCTGTCCATTTATTCAGCCTATATCACACTTAACACAGTGTCACATTCAGAAAGGTGCTTTGTGATCAATATCAGGAATGTAATTGTAAACAGTAAAATTAAAATGTATTTTATACTTGTTTAAGATAAATAAACAGGGGCTCCTCACTCAAGGGAGGAATAATGTTACAGGAAAAATAGGATGTTGCCATTACCTTCTCATGAATACCAGTAATCTGGGAAGAAAAATTAAAAGTTTCCATATATACTATGATGACTTAACATTAGCTTTATATTTTGTAATATACAGTAGAAGCATAGTTGACTGTCTCCTTATATCGACCACCTCCTTTAGTTGACCTAATTTTCATTAAACTACATATACTTATCAGTACATGATAAGTAGGGCGTTGAATCACCATGGCCTAGTTCCTTATGTTGACCACCTTTATATGTTGACCAGTTTGGTATAAGTCCCTTGGGTAGTCAACTTACTGAGGTTCTACTATATTTGTAAATTCATAAAATTTTGACAAGATTTAAAATGAGAACATACTTTTTATAACTCCATGCAAGGGTCAATAAAACATGTTTTATTTGTTAGAGTCGGAGGTAGGGTGAGGAACCTGTGGCCTTGGGGCCACTTATGGCCCCCCAGATCCGCAAGGGTGTCCTTTTGACCTAACCAAAATTTCACAGAAAAAATCTCTTTATTAAAAGGATTTGTTCTGTGAAATTTGGATTCAGTCAAAAGGCTGCACTCAAGGATCCAGAAGGCCACATGTGGTCCAGAGGTCGCAGGTTCCCCACCCTACTTGTGCTCAAAACCTTCCTAGAAAGGCACAAGGACAGGCGTAAGGGCACAGCCAGAAGCAGGGTGCAGTGTCAGGGCTGCTGGTATGAAAAGTAGACAAGAACTCAGGACAGGAGGACTTAGGTTCTTTGGCTACACCACCCCCAGAAGCTCCAACCAGCTTCTGAAACTGCAACACCTCCACCACTGGTATCAGCCTGTCTTACACCAAATTAAAATATCTCTAAAAGGCTCCCATGTATTTCCATCACTCCTTCAACATAAAGCCGAGTCCAGCTGTCATGGACCAAGAAGAGAGAAGATAAGATTCTTTCTATTTATGAAATGGGGGCCCCTCAAATTGGACACTGTGATGAACTGGACTAAACTATGAAAAACATACAGAGGCTAAGTAGCCAGGAGAATAGTAAAGAGCCACGACTGTTTGCCATCTGTGTACAAGCATACTTTGTTTTGTGGTGCTTTGCTTTATTTGGCTTTACAGATACTGTGTTCTTATGAATTAAAGTGTTGTGGCAGCCCTGTGTTGAGAAAGACTGTCAGTGCTATCTTTCCAATAGCAGGTGCCCACTTTCCAGAATCTCTGTGGCACATTCTCTCAATAGTTCAAACTTTATTATTATTATATCTGTTATGATGAATGATGGTCAGTGATCTTAGATGTTATGCTGTAATTGTTTTAGGGCACCACAAACCATGTCTATATAAAATGGCAAAGCTAATCAGATAAATGTTATGTGTGTACTGACTGTTCCACCAACCAACCATCCTCCTGTCTCTCTCTTTTCCTGAGAGACAACAATAATGGAAAAAGGCCAATTAACAAAAGTATAATGGCCTCTGAGTGTTCAAATGAAAAGAAGAGTCACATGTTTCTTACTTTAAATTGAAATCTAGAAATGATTAAGTGTAATGAGGAAGGCAGGTTGAAAGCTGAGATAGGCCAAAACCTAGGCCACTTGTGCCAAAAATCAAGCCATGTTGTGAATAAGGAAAAGCTTGTGAGGGTGAATTAAAAGTGCTACTTCAGTGAAGAAGTAAATGATAAAACAATAAACTGTCTTATTGCTGTTAGGCACAAAGTTTAATCATCTGGATAGGAGATTAAATTAGGTACCACATTCCTTTAAATCAAAGCCTAACCCAAAGCAAGACCATAATTCTCTTCAATTCTAAATAGGCTTAGACAGGTAAGGAAGCTGCAGAAGCACAGATGGAAGCTAGGGCAGATCAGTTCATGAAGTTCAGGGAAAGAAGCCGTCTCCGTAACACACAAGTGCAAGGCAAAGTAGCAGGCACAGCCAGAGAAGCTCTACGAAGACCACTGTGAAGGAGGCCACATTGAACGACAGGTTTTCATTGCTGACAAAACAGTTTTCTACTAGAATATTCATTCCATCTAGGACTTTCAAGGTTTGAGAGAAATCAATTTCAAGCTTCAGAGCTTCATAGGACAGTCTGACTTTCTTTAGTTGAAGCCAATGCTCATTCACCATCTGAAAATCCTAATGGCCTCAAGAATGAAGTCAAATCTGCCCCACTGGTGTTCTATGAATGGAACAGGGAAGCCTGGACGACAACACGTCTGTTTGCAGCCTGGCTTACTAAATATTTTAAGCCTATACTTGAGGCCTGCTGCTCAGGATAAAAAAAAAAAATTACTGCTTATTGACAAAGCACCTCATCAGCCAAGAGGTCTTATGGACTTCTGCAAAGAGATTAATGTTGTTTTCATGCCTGCTAACACAGCATCCATTCTGCCACCCATGGATCAAGAAGGAATTTCTTTTTTTTTTTTTAAGAAATTTTATTTCAGGTTAATGTGAGAGTACAAACAACCAGGGGAAAATATTTGATTTCGTTAGAGTCCTTTTTATGGTTATGTCCCATACACAAAATGTGTGCCAAACACCCCCACCCCATGCCCATTCAGGAGAGCACCCAACCTCCTTCCCCTCCTCCCCAGGAGTAATTTCAACTTTTAAGTCTTAATATTTAACAAGCACTTTTCATAATGCCATAACTCCCATAGAAAGTGATTCCTTTGATGGATCTGGACTAAGTAAATTGAAAATCTTCTGGAAAGAATTTGCCATGCTAAATGTCATTAAGGACATTTGTGATTCATGGGAGAAGGCCAAAATATCCCTATTCAGAGAAGTTTGGAAAAAGTTTGTTTGAGCTCTTAAGGATGACTTTGAGGAGTTGAGTAATAAAGTTACCAAGAGAGGGTGGAAATAGCAAGAGAACTAGAATTAGAAGTGAAGCCTGAAGTTGAGACTGAATTGCTGCAATCTCATGATAAAACTTTAACATATGAGGAGTTGTTTCTTATGGATGGCCAAAGAAAGTGTGTTTTTTGTTTTAAATTTTGAAACAGATTCTTTCTTCTGTACCCTGTGTAGAGTTCCATGGCGTCTTGGCTTACAGCAACCTCAAACTCTTAGGCCCAAGGGATCCTCTTGCCTCAGCCTCCCCAGTAGCAGGACTAAATGTGCCCACCACAATACCTGGCTGATTTTTCTATCTTGAGTAGAGATAGGGTCTTGAGTAGAGATAGGGTCTTGCTCTCTGCTCAGGCTGTTCTTGAACACCTGAGATCAGGTGATCCACCTGCTACCCCAGCCTCTCAGAGTACAAGGATTACAGGTATTAAATGTTGGGATGACAATAAAAGACTTAGAATATCACAAAAACTTAGCTGATAAAGCAGCAGCAGGTTTTGAGAGTAATGATTCCAGTTTTGAAGAACATTCTACTGTTGGTAAATTCCCATTAAACAGCATTACATACTACAAATACACCTTTGGTGAAAGGAAAAGTCAATTAAAATCAACAAACTTCATCATTACCTTATTTTAAGAAATTGCCATAGCCACCTCAATCTTCAGTAATCACCCACTCTGAACAGTCAACAACCATCAACATCAAGACAAGACCTTCCATCAGCAAAAAATTAGGACATACTGAAGGCTCAGAGGATCATTAGCATCTTTAGCAATATAGTACTTTTAATTAGGATGTATACATTTTTTAGAAATAATGCTTTTGCACAGTTAATAGACTACAGCCACAGTATAAGCATAAATTATTTATGGATTGAAAAACCAAAAACCTTGAGTAACTTATTTATAACAGTATTTATTTTATTTTGGTAGTCTAGAATTGAATCTGCCACATCTTTGCATTATATTTGTAAGTACCTCTCCTATATTCACTTCCAAAAAGGAAAACAGAAATGGATAGACAGACCATCGTACTGCCATATAACAACAAACATGTTCTTTCCCCAAAGGAAGACAAGTCTTAACATCTCATCAGAGATTTCCCCCAGCTCAAAGCCCAGAATACCTAGGTTATGTCCATTCTTCCCATGCAATCAGCATCCTAAATTGAAATTCTGCTTTCATGAGCAAGTATCAAGTAGCACACTGTAAATATAGTGGTGAAGGAGAAAGAAAATAAATTGTAAATCAAGGTATAAAAAATGTATTCATTTTGCCAGAAAAAAAGAAAGTGTAGAGGTTGCTACCCTGCTTCCTACAGCAGCATATGAAAGTGTAGCCAATATTTATGACTTCTCCCTTTTATGGCCCATTCTGCATACTCTGTTTTCAATAAACACCTTAGCTGACCAAGTAAGTGTTGTCATTTACCCTAGCTGTGGTTGACTCCAAGTCTTTGGCTCTTTCCATTTATGATTTATTTCTGCCGTTGACTTTTACTACCATAAATGGTAGGATAGGAAGTTGGCCTGAAAGACTCCCTGGGTTCCACCTGTAATCCCCCTGCTCAATCACAAAGTAATAATCCGATTTCTCCTTCACAGTTATGATCAGCATTACCAGCCAACACCCAAATCCCTATCATTTCCTCTTTTCCTAGAGTCATAAGAAACTGAAATGGTCAGGTGGCAATATGAATTTCTAATTCAATGGAAACAGTGTTGTGTGTCCTGGAGGAAACATTCTTCCCTGAGAACCTCTAAACCAGGCAAGCCCAACTTACAGGAGCAAGACGCAAAAAAGCTAAAGTACCGTTACCATAACCAAGACGTTAAGAGACCATTCCCAACATTGTATAATGACAGATATTTCTGAGTTCGGGCAAATATGTTAAGGCTAATTAATCAAAATACAGCGGTCTTTTACCTGTCTGTTTTTCTCTCAGCTGTTCATCAGAAGCAGTGCTGTGTAGAAATGAGTAGCAATGTCAGAGCAGTAAGGAAGTGCCCTAGTGGTACTACTCACAGAGGCTACATGGGCACAGACTGCCAATCCATATTAAGTATCTATTCCACTGCGGAAATTGTTGCAACCTTTATCTTGGAAGGTTTTCAATGTTATGATCCTCCTACCAGACACCTGGTTGGTCATTCCAGGTGTAATATACTATAGAGGGTGCCAAAAAAAGTGTATACACATTTTAAGTGATGTTATCTATGTATTATTGTTCGAAGTTGAATTGAAGATACCATTACTGGTCAAATGGACCTACACATGTTACTCACATTCATTTTACCTGCAGTTTGTAGACTTTGTGGGAAGTATAAACAAGATCACTTAAAATGTGCATTCTTTTTTTTTTGGCACAGCCAGTACATCCAGATATTAGTGCCACACACTGGATGGTAAATTGGACCTCCGTAACAGTGGGAATATCGTGAAAAGTCCTAGTGAAGAAAAAGACCTCATTTTCAGCCCATCTTGAACATCTAACCTTGTTTCATGGTAACTCGAAACATTTCTGTAACTAACATAAGGGAAAAATACTTCCAGAAAACCACAGCTGATTATTAAGAAGCTCCTCTGATGTGTGTGTGATAGCAAGTAGGCATTCCAAATTTACCTCAAACAGTAATTTTTCTGAGAGGCAAATGCCCCCTCCCTAAGCCCCTTTGTTTCAATTTTCTTTTTTTTTTTTTGAGTATAAACTATTATAAAGTTTTTATTCACAGACATTATAAAATGTATTTCTTCTCCTCAAAGATCAAAGCTATTTTTATCCTGTTCTTAGCATTTCCTCTTTATTCAGGTGAGTAAAGTTGTTTTTTTTTTTAATTTTATTGAATCATAGCTGTGTACAATAATTCAATCATGGAGTAGTGTGTGTATCACATACAATTTGAGATATTTTCATCAACCTGATTGACATAACATTCATGAGATTTTCTCTAAACTGTGGTACATGTATACCATGGAATATTATGCAGCCTTAAAGAAAGATGGTGACTTATCTTCTCTCATATTTACATGGATGGAACTGGAACATGTTCTCCTTAGCAAAGTATCTCTAGAATGGAAGAAAAAGTATCCAATGTATACACCCCTAATATGAAGCAAATTTATATCTTTCAAGTGAAGGCTACAACCCAATTATTGCAGGAGAAGATGGGGGAAAGAGGAGAAGGATGGAAAGGGAGGGAGAGGGAAAGGGGAGAGAGGATAAAGGGTGAGATCACACTTGTGGTCCATATTTGAAGGGTCAGGAGAAAACTTCTAAATATGGATCAAAAATGTTTTCACATAGTAAATGAGAAAATCTCATGAATGTTATGTCAATCAGGTTGATGAAAATATC
>CAUYON010048626.1:0-32649 GCA_963573935.1 Arctocebus calabarensis
CCGGCCCGGCCTAACTGCAACAAAAAATAGCTGGGTGTTGTGGTGGATGCCTGTAGTCCCAGCCACTCGGGAGGCTGAGGCAAGAGAATTAACTAAACCCAGGAGTTGGAGGTTGCTATGAGGTGCGTGATGCCACGGCACTTGAGGGTGATAAAGTGAGACTCTGTTTCTACAAACAAAAGAAAATCATGTTATTGTTGGGTACAATTAGCTGTGTGAAATAATTTAAGTATGAGTGTATTTATTATATCTGAAGTTTGTAATTATTTTGTAAATTTTCAAAGATATAAGAAGTTAAAGTATCAAATTTCTCACTCCAATAATAGAGAATTTCTTCTTGGTTTTTAGATTTCCACCTTCCTCACCCTTGAAACCATATCCAAAGAAGCCTCTGTACCAAAAGGAGGTTATTAAATTTCCAGAATGGAATGATCCCCCACCAGGCACATCACAAGAGAACATCCCAGTGAAGCCTGTTGTAATGGTAAGTGCTGAGGCTGAAGGATGGAGGAGGCACTGGTAGCAGGACGAAATCCTCTGTGAACCCCCATTCTTGGTACATTTTTTTCCTGTTCATTTTTAAAAACATTAATCTTAAAGTACTTTAAAATAATATTATACCTTCCAAAAGCTGAAAGACCAGTAAGAAAGATTGGCCCTCACATTTTTCATTCTTGCTTATTGGCATTTTGTCTGAATATAGTCATCTTTTGGTATCTGTGGGGCATTAGTTCCAGGACCCCTACCTACCACCCCTCAGCCCTACTTTGTGGATACCAAACTGTGTATGCTCAAGATCCTGGTGGAAAATGGTGTAGTATTTGTATATAACCTCCATTCATCCTCCCATATTATGATCCTCCCTTATAATATCTAATTCAATATAAATGCTATGTAAGTAGTTGTTTAGGGAATAAAGATGAGAAAAAATATTTATCCATGTTCAAGACATAATTTATTTTTTTAAATGAATATTGCCAGTCCACACGTGGTTGAATACACAGATGAGGAGCCCATGGACATAGAGGGCTGACATATGGTAGCTGTTTTCATATATTCAGACTGAGCAGATTTTTTGTTAAAACTTCCCTTGTATTCCCCTTTCCCCTTCTGTTCTTCACTTTACTCTTCTTCTTCTTCTTTGTCCCTTCATACTAAACTTTGTTGTTATTACCAGTGGAGTATAAAAACATTAGGTCATGGAATATAGTGGAATGACCCCAATACAATATATTAAAACAGGTGGGTTCTTTTAGTTTTGTCAAACCTTGATTTCTTGTAGAATTAACTACATCTTTTTTTTTTTTTTTGCATACTTTTTCCTTAAAATATCCCCAGTAGAACACTAAGATTGAGATAATGCTAACAACTAAAATAAAGAGGAAAACTTTTATAAAGAATTATAATATCAGATTTTAGGCTGTACTACAAAGCCATAGTGGTCAAGACAGCATGGTACTGGCACAAAAATAGAGACATAGACATTTGGAATCGAATAGAAAACCAGGAAGTAAAACTAACATCTTACAGCCACCTAATCTTTGATAAACCAATCAAGAACATACCTTGGGAGAAAGACTCCCTAGTCAATAAATGGTGCTGGGAGAACTGGATATCCACATGTAAAAGACTGAAACTGGACCCTCACCTTTCTCCACACACAAAAATTGATTCAAGATGGATAAAGGACTTAAATTTAAGGCATGAAACAATAAAAATCCTGAAAGAAAGCATAGGAAAAACACTGGAAGATATTGGCCTAGGGAAGACTTCATGAAGAAGACTGCCATGGCAACTGCAACAACAACAAAAATAAACAAATGGGACTTAATCTCAAAAGCTTCTTCTGTACAGCTAAGGAGACAACAACCAACGCAAATAGACAACCTACACAATGGGAAAGGATATTTGAATATTTTGAATCAGACAAAAGCTTGATAATTAGGATCTATAGAGAACTCAAATTAATCCACATGAAGAAAGCCAACAATCCCATATATCAATGGGCAAGAGACATGAATAGAACCTTCTCTAAAGAAGACAGACGAATGGCTAACAAACACATGAAAAAATGCTCATCATCCCTAATTATTAGAGAAATACAAATCCAAACCATCCCGAGATACTATCTAACTCCAGTGAGAATGGCCCACATCACAAAATCTCAAAACTGCAGTTGCTGGGGTGGATGTAGAGAGAAGGGAACACTTTTACACTGCTGGTGGGACTGCAAACTGATACAACCTTTTTGGAAGGGAGTTATGGAGAACTCTCAAAGAACTCAAGCTAGACCTCCTGTTTGAGCCTGCAATCCCATTACTAGGCATCAACCCAGAAGGAAAAAAATCCTTTTATCATAAGGAAAAGATTTTTTTTAAGATTCAATTAAAATAATGACAGGGTGTGGAAGGGGAAGGATTTATAATAGTAAGCCTCTTGTTCACTGCTAAAAACATAAAAAAACTTCTCAAACAATAATTATGCTACATTTACATTGATCAAGTATTTTTAAGCAGCTCTTATTTTACCAGTTAGATAATTAATTTGAAGAATATGAAGAAGCACGGTTTTTGTTATTGCTTATAAACTATTTTTCAAGAAAGGGAACTTCATAGATTTATTTTTAATCATTTTTTACTATTAATGCCAAATATAAATATAGTAGAACCTCCGGAGTTGACCACCTACCGACATCGACCACCTCCTTCAATTAACCTGATTTTCACAGATCGGACATGCACCACAGGTACATATCAGTACAGTAGTCCTTCCTTGTGTTGACCATCTCTGCATATTGACCAGGTTCTTATAGTTCCCTGGGTGGTCAAATTATAATTCATTTATCATGAAAAAAAATCGCCTTTCTAAGAAGACAGACAACAGATGACTTAGAGAAAAGTTTGTCTGTCTTATCCAGAGATGTGGGCAAAATATGATTTCTTGCAGTGAAAGACTGTAAGAAATGATTTTTTTTTTCTATTTAGCCACAATTCTCCATCAATCAGCCATTTTGCCTCTGATAGCATGAAAAGAGAGTCATTTCCTCCCATAATAAGCCATCAGGGAGTCCAAGTGCTCATTTCTTTTTAATGAACAAACTAGTCCACCCAGACTAGTTTACTGCAGGAACCCATCTAATTACATAGTCTAAGTAACCTACCAACATTTAAACAAGATTATAAAAAATCCAATCCTGGGGACCTGCCAAAATTTCAGTGTGGTTCCTTGTAGTTCACTGATCTTTGTTGGGCTAATCTGCAAACCTCAATAGTCAGATCTGATATGGGGTTGATTGCCATGCTTCCCAAGGAGCCATGACGTCATGACCTTCCATCTCCCATGTGTCAAAAGCTGCATTAATGAAACGTGTGGGAACAGATGGACTTACTGACTTGCAGCAATTTTCTTGGACATTATCTAAGCTTTGGGGCAGGTGTAAGAGACCAAACACTGAATGCAATTTCATTATGTGCTGTTTTAGAAGGGAACTAGGAAAACAAGGTTATTTTTCTGATTTATTCATATTTTCAAAATTTAGAGTGAAGACAAATAAGCTAAGCACATTTATAGCCCAGGTCATAAGAATGAAAGAAAGATTATTACAAACATAAGGCTCAACTTGGATCTTTCCTTAGCATTCTTTAAAAGAAAAATATATTAACCTTAAGAAGATACATTGTTGAACTTTCCTAAATAACATTTTGTTGATACAGGATTTATGTCATATTCTTCAGGTTTTTACCTTAAAGTAGAGCTTTGATTAAAATCTCAGCAAAATTGCAATTCTCACAAAATCTTATATGCCATTTCTGTCCTTCCCATGACAATGTGACAACATATAAACACATGCTAGCCTATGAATAACAGAAGTGTTTATCTTCTGCCTGGGGCAGAAGCAGGAGAGTTCTTAAATTTGTGAAGGAAGTTAAGAGATAGGTCCAGACAAGGCCACGTCTATTACTGTCTACTCCTTGGGGAACAAACATGATTAAAAAAAAAAAAAAAGAGTAACTATATGAAGATGTCTTTTAGCGTTTCATAATTATAATGCTTCTTTGCATAATGTATTAATTACTATAAACTCAACCAATATCTCTGCTTGGAAAAAATGGTTGAACAAATACCACTTTGGAGAGAGAGTATGTTTAGGAAATAAACTTCTCTTTCAGTTTCTCTAATATTTCTGCATCTATCTTTAAGATCTATGGTGTAGTTAGAACAATGAACATACATCAAATAATGTTCCCAAATAGCACTAAAGTAGGAGCTTGAAAATGTAGTAGAAACTCATCCCAAAGGATGAGCTAATTCAGGAATTATTTAATCAAAGAGGTCATTCTTGATTAAAACTTTGAAACAAACAAGATATAGAGTATCAATAAGAATGCTGACAAAGAAAGAGCTAAGGGTTTACTTATGATAGCAAGCTGGCTTAGAATGGTGTGAAAGGAAGATTTAAGAGTGCAAGATTTTTTTGATATTCATGTTAATTAGCTTGATTTTCCACACAGTGTGATATTCATTCATAACCAATATTTATCTATCTTTTATATTCTGGACAAAGGATAATCATAATGAACAAAATATACATTCTCCTCTATGGTTCATAGAAATTTTATGTGTATCTTTGGTGATATTTTATTTTTGTGAGCATAATTTATGTCTTGAAATAAATATCATTACTGCCCCATAATCTGACCTAGAAATAAAATAAATATCTATGCTTATGAAACATTTTAATATAACATTAACTGAAGCAAGTAAATAAGCATCTTTGTTATTAGATATAAAAATTCAAAGGGATGAAATTGAGAAGTCGCTAAAAGAATTTGACTGGGAAGGTTTGGGCTGGAACTGAAGAGACATTTCAAACAATTTCAGTGTGAGTAGGTCACACGTGTCAAGGAGTTTATGCTCACATTCTTGTTGCCATGACAGATTTTTGAAGATTTATTCAGATGTCTATGTAGATCAATGCCAACCAAATGTTGTATCAAATATGCCTTTTATATCTATATATCCATGAATTAAAGTCTGGGGAATATTATCAAGATCCATTGGCCACCAAAAAAATTAAAATGTCTTCCTACAAAACTCACTAAAGAAATTGTAATAAGGTAATTGTAATTGGCCTTCTTTCTCAATCTTATTTCTCTTAAAAATGTTCTTAAATGAATGGCATTATGAGGCCTATAGCTTTTCCTTTAGATGTTATTAAACTTATATAAGTGTTTTTCATGGACTTTATAAAAATCTTGTACTTAAAAATTACTTTTGGCATAAAGATTTTGCATGAAGCCCTCAGGATCTTCTCTTTATTACATACCATCCACATATACAACTGTATTTTCTTTTTTAAATGTAGTTATAAAAGAAACAATGTTGATCACAGAAATTTTGTAAAATACAGATCAATAAACTCTAGCAGAGAAAGCTTTGAGATTTTTGGCCTTCTCTGATAAAGGGGGAATACTTATAAGCCAGGGAGTTAACCCCAATTTTTATCTATTAAAATGATCATATCCTGGCTCAGTACCTGTAGCTCAGCAGCGAGGGCACCAGCCAAATACAACAGAGCTGACAGGTTCTAACCCGGCCTGGGCCTGCCAAACACCAATGAAAACTGCAGCCAAAAACTAGCCTGGGCATTGTGGCCGGTGCCTCCCAACTACTCAGGAGGCTGAGGCAAAAGAATCACATAAACCCAAGAGTTTGAGGTTGCTGTGAACTGTGACGCCACAGCACTCTACCAAGGTTGACATAGTGAAGCTCTGTCTCAAAAATAAATAAATAAATAAAATCGTATCCCATAATAATATACATTCAAATACATTTTAGGTGCTTCATAATCCCATCATACAAAATAGCAATGTATTTATTCAATTTCATACTGTTAAATACTTATTTTATAATAATTTGGGGGCACTACAAGAAATGCTGTGACAGATATCCTTATATATTGATACCAAAAGTATCACCAACACTTTGTTTGCAAGTGAAATTACTAGTCTGATAACGTAGCTATTTTAAAGGTTGGGAAGTATCACTGCCTGTGCAAATTTTATATATTTGCATAAGCCATATATCACATTATCAGCTTCATTACTTTCACAATAGATGTCATTTTTAATATGTACCACAAGGCAGAAAAAAAGTGATATTTGGTATTATTTAATTTGTAATTATTTCATGAATATTAAGGATAAGCCTTTATCCAGTCAATCATTCAGCAGTGACATACTACTGGCCACACAGAATGGACTGATGAAAAAATGATCACTAATACAAAAACATTTTAAGAAAGCAAACTTCCATGAATATAAGGAATCAGGTGAGAACTTTGGAGTAACAGGTAATATTCTGTATCTTGATTGTGGAGGTTAATATACAGCATTTGCCATAACTTGTTGAATTATATAGCTAAGAAAATTGATTTTTTACTATACATAAATTATTAGTCAATATGTTAGTTATTCTTTTAAAAAAAAAAAAAAAAGACCAGGGCAATTCATACAATGCATATTAGTAATTCCAAAGATGAAAAACAAAATAGTGAGCCAAAAATTGAAATGTATAGATCAGGGAATCATTTCAAAAGTCAAACAAGATTTGAATAAATATTTGTTAATATCTTCAGCAATTTCTTTTCTCAGAGTTTCATAATTCTCTTTATAAAGATCTTTCATGTCCTTTGTTAGGTGAATTCCCAGATATTGCATCTTCTTTGGCACTACTGTGAAAGGAATAGAGTCCTTGACTATATTTTCAGCTTGACTATTGTTGGCATATATAAAAGCTACTGGATTGCAAGTATTAATTTTGTATCCTGGGACACTGCTGTATTCATTGATCACTTGTAAGAGTTTTACAGTTGAGTCCCTGGGGTTTTCCAGGTATAGGATCTTGTCAAAAGGAGAGAGTGAGAGTTTGATCTCCTCTGACCCGATTTGGAGACCCTTAATCACCTTCTCTTGCCTGATTGCCATAGCTAAGACTTCTATTACTGTGTTGAATAACAGTGGAAACAATTGGCATCCTTGTCTAGTTCCTGATCTGAGTAGAAATGTTTTCAATTTTACTCCATTCAATATGATATTGGCTGTGGCTTTGCTGTAGATGGCTTCTATCAGGTTAAGAAATGTCCCTTCTATGCCTATTTTCTTAAGTGTTCTGATCATGAAAGGATGCGGGATATTATCAAAAGCTTTTTCTGCATCTATTGAGAGAATCATATGATCTTTGTTTTTTATTTTATGTGGTGTATTATATTTATAGAATTGCATATGTTGAACCAACCCTGTAACCCTGGAATAAAATCAACTTGATTTTAATGTGTTTTTTTTTCTTTTTTTTTTTTTTCCTTTTTTTGTTATATCATGGTTGTGTACATACATGTAACCATGGGGTACAATGTGTTGGTTTTATATACAATCTGAAATATTTTCATCAATGGCCTACTCCTTGAGCCACAGGCGCCACCCTTTGATGTGTTGTTGAATTCAGTTTGCTAAAATCTTACTGAATATTTTCACATCAAGATTCATTAATGATATTGGTCTATAGTTTTCTTTCTTAGTTGGATTCTTTCCTGATTTGGGGATCGGGGTGATATTTGCTTTATAGAATGTGTTGGAAAGTATTCCTTCTTTTTCTATCCTTTGGAAAAGGTTGTATAATATAGGTACTAGTTCCTCTTTCAAAGTTTGATAGAATATGAATGTGAAACCATCTGGTCCCGAACTTTTCTTTTTGGGGAGATTTTGTATTGTTTATTCTATTTCAGTAGTTGATATAGGTTTATTCAAAATTTCTACCTCTTTGTGATTGAGTCTAGGAAGATGGTGTGCTCCCAGGTATTGGTTTATTTCCTTCGGATTTTCATATTTCTGGGAATAGAATTTTTTGCAGTAGTCATAGAGGATTTTTTTTTTAAATTTCTGAAGTGTCTGTTGTTATTTCTCCTTTATCATTTCTGGTAGATGATATTAGTGACTTACTTTTCTGTTTCTGGTTAGGTTGGCCAAAGGTTTATCAATTTAATTAATCTTTTCAGAAAACCAACTTTTTGTTTTGTTGATCTTCTGAATGATTCTTTTGTTTTCAATTTCACTTAATTCTGCCCTAATTTTGGTTATTTCTTTTCTTTTGCTGGGGTTGGGGGTTGGCATATTCTTCTTTTTCCAGTTGCTTGAGATGATCCATTATGTTGTTGGCTTCCTCTCTTTATGTTTTCTTGAGGAAGACTTCCAATGCTATAAATTTCCTTTTTAAGACTGTACTATCCCATAGGTTTTGATAATTTGTTTCTTCGTTATCATTTTGTTTCAAAAATTTGGTGATATCCTTCTTAATCTCATCCTTGAATCAGCTATCCTTCAGCCTAAGATTATCTAGTTTCCATGACTTTGTTTGAGTATGAAGATTCCTATTGCTGTCAAGTTCAATTTTTATTCCATGGTGGTCTGAGAAGAAACAAGGAATAATTTCTCTTCTTTTAAATTTTCTGATGCTAGATTTGGGTCCTAAGATATAATCAATTTTGGAGGATGACCCATGAGCTGATGAGAAGAATGTATGTTTAGTTTTACTAGTATGAAATGTTCTGTTAAGTCCATTTGTTCTAGGGTCAGGTTTAAGACTAATATTTCTTTGTTTAGTTTCTTCCTGGAGGATCTATCCAAAACTATCAAAGGAATGTTAAAATCTTCAAATATTATAGTGCAGGAAGATATCAAGTTGTTCATATCTATTAGGGTTTGCTTTATAAATTGAGGAGCATTCTGGTAGGATACATAAATGTTAATTATCAAATCTCTTCATGTCGGGTGTTTTCCTTGACAAATATGTAGTAACCATCCTTTTCTTTCTTTATCTTGGTTGGTTTAAAGTCAATTATATCTGCAAATAAAATTACAACTCCTGTTTTTTTCTGATTTCCATTTGCCTGTATATAGATGTCCATCCCTTCGCCTAAGTCTATTTTTATCCTTTAAGGTAAGATGAGATTCTTGTATTCAACAGATATCTGGTCTGAGTTTATGTTTCCAGTCAGCCAACCTGTGCATCTTTAGAGGACAATTTAAACCATTTGCATTAATTGAGAAAATTGATAAGCCTGGTAGTCATGTTTTGGGGGTCATGTTTTTCAAATGTCCAGTGGACATTTTTAATCCTTTCAACACTGTGGAAGTTGGGTCTTTTTCAAAAATTTCTAAAGGAGTTTACTTTAGTGGTAGAGCTTTGTGCTGGTCATTGTGGAGGATAGGTCTGAGAATATCTTGGAGAGCTGGTTTAGTTATGGCAAATTTCTTCAACATGTGAATGTCATTAAAATATTTGATTTCTCCATCACAAATGAAACTACCCAGTTTACCTGGATATAGGATCCTTGGCTGAAAGTTGTTTTGTTTTAGGGGATTGAAGGTCAATGACCATCCTCTTTTGGCTTGAAACATTTCGGCTGAGAAATCTGCAATCATTCTGATATTTCTCCCTTTGTAGGTGATACTTTTCTTACATCTGGCTGCTTACAGAATTTTCTCCTTCATCTTAACTTTGGCAAGCCATGCTCATGGCTGGGAAGAATCAACATTATTAAAATCTCCAAACTGCCCAAAGCAATCTACAAATTTAGTGCAATCCCTATTAAAGCACCATTGTCACACTTTAAAGAGCTTGAAAAAATAGTGCTTTGTTTTATATGGAATCAGAAAAAACCTCAAATAGCCAATACATTACTCAGAAATAAAACAAATCAGGAGGCATCACATTAACTGACTTCAGGCTATAGTGATAAAAACAGCATGATACTGGCATAAAAACAGAGAGGTAGATTTATGAAACAGAATAGAAAACCAAGAGAGGAACCTAGCTACTTATCATCATTTGATCTTTGACAAGTCTATCAAAAATAGTTAGTGTGGGAAAGACTCCCTATTTAACAAATGGTTCTGGGTGAACTGGCTGTAAGAGACTGAAACTGGACCCCCTACCTTTCACCATTAACAAAAATTGATTCTCACTGGATAAAAGATTTAAACTTAAGACATAAAACTATAAAAATACTAGAAGAGAATGCAGGGAAACCACTTGAAGAAATTGGCCTGGGAGAATATTTTATGAGGAGGATCCCTCACGCAATTGAAGCAACACAAAAAATATATTCCTGGGATCTGATCAAACTAAAAAGCTTCTGCACAGCCAAGAGCACACTAAGTAAAGCAAACAGAAAACCTTTCAAATGGGAGAAGTTTTTGCAGGTTATGCTTCTGCCAAAGGTCTGATAACTAGAATCTACAGAGAACTCAAACTAATCAATATGAAAAGAACAAATAGCCCCATTTCTATATGGGCAAGAGACTTCAATAGAAACTTCTCTGATAAAGGCAGGCACATGGCCGACAAACACATGAAAAAATGCTCATCATATTTAATCATCAGAGAAATGCAAATCAAAACCACTTTGCGATATCATCTAACTCCAGTAATAGTAGCCCATGTCACAAAATCCCAAAAGTACAGATGTTGGCATGGATGCAGAAAGAAGGGAACACCTCTAAACTGCTGGTGGGAATGCACGCTAATAAGATCTTTTTGGAAAGAAGTTTGGAGAATACTCAAGGAACTAAAAGTAAACCTACTGTTTAATTCTGCAAATCCTCTACTATGTTATGTACACAGATGATCAAAAATCATTTTACAACAAAGACATTTGCACCAGAATGTTTATTGCAGCCCAATTCAGAAATTGCAGATTTGGCAAAACAGTTTTAAGACAGTTAAGTTAATTCATGTTTTTGCCAAGACATGGAAAAAGCCCAAGTGCCCATCAACCCATGAAAGGATTAACAAATTGTGGCATATGTACACCATGAAATATTATGCAGCCTTAAGAAAAAAAGATGGAGACTTCACATCTTTTATGTTTACTTGGATGGAGTTGGAACACATTCTTCTTAGTAAAGTATCTCAAGAATGTAAAAAAAGTATCCAATATACTCAATACTACTATGAAATCAAGATATAATCACCTACACATTCATACAGATGGTAAAACATAACTATAGTCCAGAAATTAAAAGGGAAGAAGAGAGAGAGAGGAGGGGAAAAGAGGGGGGAGGTAGGAGGAGGAAGGTTATTTGGGGGTACTTCACCTCATGTACATGATGCAATGGTACATTTCAACACTATTAAGAAAAAGAGTATAATTGTGATGGATGTGTTAATCAGTTCAATGTAAGCATTTCACGTTGTATATCAAACCAGTACACTGAACCCCATTAAAGCATCTATGTACACAATTATGATTTAATAATTAATTAATTAATTTTAAAAAGATTTGAATATAGTATACAAATTGAATCTCCACATTGTACCCCAGCAAAGCTTGACATGGAGTAATCAATACAAATAAATACATTACTAACATAACTGAGCTGTAAGAAAAGGAAAACATATTAATTAAAAAACTAAGCCAACTATATGACGACTATATGAAAAAATTATGTAATTAATTTAAAAAAGAAAATTCTTGAATTCATAGTAGCTATTGTGCAAAAAGTAGCTAATTCATTCAATTAATATTTGTTCCAGATGTCATTTTCTGGCCACAGCACACGGATATATGTCTAGTATTTACTTGTGTAAAACTCAGCCTTTTTACTTGTGATATCTAAAAAGAACAAAAGGTTCATTTGATTACTTTTGGTAAATAAAATTTTAAAAATGTACAGAAACATGAATTTTATGGATGCAATAGAAATTTTGCATGCACTGAGTAGACTTTGCATTATTCGCAGGACATGTAAACTTGTCAGAAGGACAACTGATGGCAGAAATTGCAGATTTTGCAAAACAGTTTTAAGGCAGTTAAGATAAGAATCCAGAGATTAAACCTGAAGTGTACCAGCAAAATCAAATGAACTGAAGACAAACTTTATTTGAAAGTGTATGTACAATCTAGCTAGGTAAGTTTGTGATAGACTTGAAAATCAAAATAGAAATTTGGAAATACTAAGAGCTAATGCTGATCACTTCGGCCAGTCTTGGGAGCCTAGATGACACAGCACAGTAAATATCACATCAATCTCAGGCTTCTCACCAGGACTCCCACCTATGAGGATCCAAGGAGCCTCCCTCTCAGAGGCACTTATCTTCATCTTGTGAGCAGCTCTTCTTCCTAAATAGGAGTCATCTTTCAGTCTTCCTGAACCTGTAAGTAAGCTTCTTTGTGGAAGAAAAAATGAAAGTTTCTATTCTAAGGAAAAGATTTTAAACTTCAACAATTTTTGCAAAAATACTAATCTGATTAACTGGTCATAATTAACAAAACTGATCCTAACTTTTGGTTGCTCAATTTCACTCCCAAGACATGCATTTCACTACTGTAGTATAAAACTACCATTGCATTCCAACTTGCTCCTTTGTCTCTTTGAGCAGCTAGAATTATCTCTTTCTGTACTTAAATATATATGTATACCCACGTATATTGTGAAATATTATTGTCTTGATATAAAATTTGACAACCCCATATTTTCTCCATTTCTTTCTCTGATGGGTTGGGTTGGCACATTACCGTTCTGCTTGCCTTTATTCAGGGCATTTTCAATTTCTCTTCTTCATAGGGAAGTGATATGATGTTCCAGGTGACTGGGTAGTTTGCCATCCTTAAACACATAATTTCCTACTTGGCTTCCTTGTGCCAAGCAGACTTGAACATATTCAATACATTGAAGTACAGAGAAGAGGATTTCCTCCATTTGCATTTTAAATATTTCATTACCACATGTGCTTTCCATAAATCTGGATAATTCCCTCTGCCCATCTATCATAAGGTTATGTTCTCTATAAGCCAATATAGTAAAACCACAGTTCACCAAAGATGTCAAATAGTATAAGGCAGACTGGTTAAACTAGGTGCAACCATTAAGTAAAACAAGCCTTTTAATTTCACCTCATATTGTTTGTAAAAATCTACTGTCTCAGAAATCATAGAGAAAAATATAATATCATATTGATTAAACATTTTATTATGTTCTTGAGTCATCATTATGAATACCAAGTATTTTTATAATGCAAATGTAGCCAATTGTAAAGATTTAAGTACATACACCTGCAAAAACTTCAAAACGTTATTTAAAGAAATTAAATCTAGAGTAATTTGTGTTAGGATATGCTAGCTATTGTCAAAGGAAGGGAGTCAGGAGAGCCTGGTACAGCCCAAAATTTGAGAGGCCACAATCTTTTCTAAGCCAAGATTTCTCTATCTTGGGTCTTAAAGAGGAAAAAGGACAGTTGCCCTGCTTGGACCCCCACTGAGCCACTCAGACCTCAAACACTATCAGCCCTCCTGCCTGGTTAGTTAACAAAGGACGTGTCTGCTATTGGGACACTCTCACATCCAAACATTGGTGGCAAAATGTCACAGTTTTTAGCATACTGTTTCAACAAATGATATATTTCCTCTTTAAATGTATTTTCACAAAACATGTTCACAATAAAAACAAAATTTTATTGCAAAGTTTGCATGAATAAATGATGAACTCTATATTTCAGTTGCTAGGGTCCACATGATGTTCAATGAGACGATTTCTATTCTCTTCTGGCCAATGTATCTAAACCTAAATATTCCCTAAAGTTTCTACCTCCAAATACCTTCACACTGAGGTTTAGAACTTTAACACATGAATACCGGGAGGATATAACATCCAGTCTACAGAAATACCATATGTGTATTATCAAATTCTTTAGAAGAACAATAAAAAGTCACAAGTATAGTTTCACGTCTTATTCTTTTCACGGCACCATCCTCGTGAGTCTCTCTTCCATAATTTTTCTGTTTATGGATCTCTGGCTAATTTAGATTATGTTTCTATTTACTTTAGATCCTTTCCACTTAGGGAGGAGCTTTTATGTCCATCAACAAGGTAAAGAATGTACGGTAGGGCTCTTCCAACTTCTAACCAGCATTGGGTTATTATTCTCATCTTTGATCCCTCAACTTAATTTCTCTCTTGTGACCTGTTCAATAAGAGGAGAAATTATCTCACTGAACATCACATGGATCTCAGCAGCTGAGAGTGAAATATAGATCTCTTAATGTGGTTGTTTATGCACACAAGCTTAGCAATAAAAATTCATTTTCACTGTGAACATGTTTTGCTAAAGTATTTTAAAGAGGAAATGTATCATTTGTTGAAACTGTATGCTAAAATCCTTGGCATGTTTGCCACCAATGTTTAGATGTGAGAGTGTCCCAATAGCAGACATGTCACCAAAATTCTCTGTTAACTAAGCAAGCAGGAGTCCTGCTGGTGTCAGGTATGGTGTCATCAGATATGCGTGTGAGGAGCTCAGTGGAGTCCAAGCTGGATAACTGTCCTTTTTCCCCAAGATAGAGATATCTTGGCTTAGAGGGGAGCTGAGTGTGGCCACTGAAAGTGTAGGCTGCATCCTTGTTCATGAATCCATCCTGAATCCCTGGATTTTCAGAGTAGGTCCATTGTAATTGTTATCCTACACAGGACAGATAGAAAATGGGATATTAATCTATGACATTTAGAAAATGTTCAAAATCTTCCAGAGTGGTTCAGTCCTTCTTAGATAATCTACACACATGGTCTTTCATGTTTCTAACTAGAGAATTGAAAGCAAACACACAGCTGATGCTGGAGGTCCATAATCCTGAGCTCTACTCTGCTGTGAGAATCATGAGATCTAATATGACCTTCTTCATTCATTTTCAGAATAATGTGACCTAAAAAACAGACTAACATAGTTTTGCTATCCTAAATATACCATTTGTTCAACAAGCACTCAGCTCTCACTAGCTTTCCACCCTGCCATATCACGTATCTTTTATTGCCCTCTGTGGCAGGTGTGATAGCAGCTTTTTATTCTTCCTTTTCTTTCTGTCATATTCCTGGAAATGCCAACCCCCTTGCCTCTCCCTCGTTGATAAGTAGTTCTATAGACCTGTCACATCTCATGCAAGTCTTTACTTTGTTGAAAGAACTTGGGACTCCATCCATAGTGCACTTGCAATAGCAATGTCAGCTGCAAAAGGAAACAGGAGAAGTGTCTGCCCTGTGGGAGCCTTTCCATAGAGAGCAGACAGCAGCAGGGGTCGCAGACAGGGCTGGCCAGCCAAGAGGAGCCAGGCCCAGCCGCTCAACCTGAGCTGAAATTTCCAGTATGGCTCAGCCCTGCAGAGCATGTTTGGGTGAAAGGGGCCAGCTGGAAATGAGAAACCATGCTCGCACATAAGCTTCTGTGAACTTCCAGTCTAATTTACCCGATAAAAATCATGTGGTTAAAACCTAATTATGCTACTTGATACTAATGTTTGGTTTGGAAAGCACAAAGGCGTTCAGAATTTTCCTAGTAATCTTCACTTTTTAATTTCTTAGATTATTGGTTCCAGCAATTCTAGACACACTAAGTGTTGTCAGAACACTTTCTAAAATGGAACTGAGATGGTTCCATTTCCACCCCACTGTTTAAATACTGAAGTGTCTCAAGTGTCTCATTGGGATAAAACAGTCTTCCCTGCTCTACATGGCATACAAGGGCCTGTAATAGTCTCACCTGCCCAGCGTCATCTCCTGCTCCACCTTCCTAGGACCTTTTCCTCTAGGGTGCAGCTCAGCCAGAGTTTCTAATTCCCCTGTCTCACTGCTCCTCCTGCCAGTGTCCTCTGTTGTCCTCAGTTCCTCTGGAGCTGAAACACCAGGACCACAGCACCGTGGCGACGTTTACTCCCCTTTGCTTTACTGGGGGTCCACACATTGGTTTGCACTTGGCACAGGTGTATGACGACTTTGATAGAACCTAAGCCTAGATATGGCTTAGTAACCTCAGCACTGCATAGCATCTCATGAAATGTGCCTGAATGAATGAATGTATGATCAGAAAATATTCATCTAAGCTAACTTGGGATTTCAATACCCTATTAAGTTAGAATTACTTTGTATAGTTATTTTTGCAAACTAAATAAAAGAAAATGTAGATTTTGCACAAATAAAGCAATTTTCAGTTTAAATAATGATGCACTTCAGGGGTCCTTCAGAAAGCAAGTGCTTCTAGCACATTTAAGGATTTTAAGTGATTAATTGTTTCACAAGACCACTAGGAAGAACAGACAATTTTAACAGGAAAATCCAACATCTGTCGAAAACAAACCAATGAAAAGAACATGCAAATGACAATAAATGTGCCCCTGGAGTGTGCCCCTTAATCGAGGGGACTATGATTCAGTTTACATGTTTGATTTGCACACATTTGAGAAAAATGCCCATTGTGTAAGACAAAGATGAATCAGTGTCCAATTTCCCATTTGAATATCCTTGCACATGTAAAGTCCTAGAAGTAAGATTTATGGTGGGTTACTTTCCCTTTTGTGCATATCGATTATAATTGAAATGATCTCTGTGTGTGTGTGTGTGTGTGTGTGTGTGTGTGTGTGTCTGTTTTTCAATCAAGGGTATGAAGGGTTTGGAATCCTGGACTATGTCTTAGTCATGTTGGTATCACTAGGACTTAACAAAATACCTGGGACTTAACAGTTGTTCCTGGTTTGGCAGACTGAACTCTGTATTGGAATCTATTATTTGCCTATTTAATATGTCGCATCCAGTAAAAATAAATGTCTCCCTTCAAAAGGAAATCCTGGAGTATACCTGAGAATTTTCAAAACTTGTGAGGGTGTATATTGTTTTCTATCTCTTCAAGCTCCCAGGGAAGAGCCCTCAAAATTTACTTGCACACAATTATGCCCTCAGTTTCTGATGACTATGAAGACTGAAATTATCCCACGGGAAAAAGGAATCTAATTCAAATTCTTAATTTATAATCTACCATTAATATCTTTACAAATAGATACAATGAAATGCTCTGTTAAATTTATAGACAGCTATCTTTTTAAATCCTACTTTGAAAACTAAATATGAAAAATTGCCTATTCAATGCATTAGCAAAGCACAGAGAATAGCATTCCACGGTGGCTGCCTCAGGGTATCAAACCATCTCTAACCCATTTCAGATCCCTACTTATACAACTGTGGGTGGTAGCAATCTGGATACATTTCTTGCTTAAATCGTTCATAGATACAACATCTGTCAAACAGCCAACGTGCCTGACCCAGTTGTACTGAGGAAGCCCTACAGATTATTTGTCAAATTCAGTAACCCAATATTTGTTTCTTTATCTTAAAATGTAATTGGTATGCAAATAGGGCAAGAAGACGGTATTTGTGCTGGATACAGTTGTCATTTCAAATTCTGGGAAGACTCATTATCATGCTTACAGATGTTTTTTTTCCCACCTAACATCTGCCAATAGTACCTAAACCCCAGGAAGTCTACAAACCTGTACAAACTTTCCCTCACTGTGGGTCTCTCTCTGTTATCTGTTCCATGCACACTAATTTTGTGCATCTGAGGCTTCTGTTCGCCAGAATTATGCCTGCTTCCTAACACTTGTGCCTCCAGAGCTTTAAAGTTGAAATTGAACAGACACAAAGCCAATTTATCATAGGATGACATGTGTCATGCTCACAGCGTACCAGAGGAACCCAGTATGCACTGTATTCATCCTATTGTTGGCAGCCTGGACCAAGACAACACAGGATAAAGAAGCTGTTACAGCTTTAACAATGTGATATATACTTAAAAATATATAACATTAAGTACAATTGACTTTGAAACGTGGTGGTAGATCATATTGCTTAAGACCAGAATTTTTTTGTCAAATAATCATCTGTCATTCAGGAATACATCCTACAGAAATGAGAATAACAAAGCAAAAGCATCAGAAAGTGTTTCCTCAGAGAGAAAGAGAACACTTTATGCAAACCAACAATTTATTTCTTCTAGCTATTCTGTTTTCACATAAATTCTAATCATGCCCAATGATGGTTTTATCATGAACACAATATAAATTCACATCATGTTGCTTTTGTCAACAAATATAAATATCCAAGAGAATCCTTGTTCCAGCTTTCACTCACTAATATATGTACTTTTAACATCCTAATAATGCATCTCTTACAGTGTTTTCTAGATCAAACATAAAGCAAACATACACAGAGATAGTAATATTTCAAGCATAAACCTAATAGATGACAGAAAAAAGCTTTTCATTTGAACAAGTTTAATAAAAAGCCCAAAACTTGAGGCTAAACTTTAAATTTGTGAAAGTGGCTGATCACGGGGTGACATCTTCTGAACATCTTCACAAGGATCTACTTTTTATCAGGAACAAACATTGTTTGTGCCAAACCTGACATCTAGCTGCTCATTTCAATGTGTAATTAATTTTGATTTCCAGCATTCCTCCAATTACTATTCTAACATTTGCAAATATGCTCCTCAAAGTAAAGAATAAATAAGACCTAAATGGTAGAATTTTTTAGATTTTATTACTATGTAATATTAGGGATGCATATGCAAAACTCAATACCGCACACATAAAAGTATAATAGCAAAATTCATCTAAGGATTCAATTTATCTCTCAGTTCTGATGATGGGTTTACTAGATTGAGCACAATTCTGCACTAAACAATTCTACACAAGGAATAATTTATGAATATTCATATGAATATTATTGTGAATATTAATGCTTAATAATTACCAGATATATTGTCAGTCTCAAGAGTTGGATTCAGAAAACAGTTGGCCAATTCAGAAAGATAACTGAATAAAGTTTAATGAAAAGACAATTTACTAAGATTTGGGCAGGATTAGGACATTTATAATGGAGAAAGAAGGACCACAAAATAAGGAAAACAATACCCCCCACCTCAAGGCCTGAAAGGGCAAGGAGAGACAAGTGTTATCAGAGCCCTGACAGAGGGCTTGCCCAGTGGGAGGAAAAGTGGCCTTAATCAAACTCAGTTCTCAGCCCAGCAGGGAAGAGCCAAGTGGAAGAAATACCTCAGATGTCCCCTCCTCCACCTGTCCACCTTCTGCATGCCTTCTACTGGAAAAAACCAACAAAAAAGGTAAAGATCAAGGGGGCCCAAATAAGGTCATGGCACACAAAAGGTAAATATGGGGGCACAGCAAACCTGTGAGGTCAGATGGAAAATATTCAGCACATTGAGTTCCATGTGGTAGCTTTTGATTCACTACATAAATCCCAATCATGCCAACTGATACAACCTCGTATACCTGACCAAGGGAATAGGTGTGAAATCCCATCCTGTGAGATTCATGTGAATTCAGTATGTACCAGAAGTTCAAAATAAAATTATCATTATCTTAAACACAACACGTTTTCAATGAGGACTTTCAAAATCCTAGTACCAAAGTGCTGACCTTCTATCAGCCCAAAGAACCCTGGATGTCTAGTTATCTCTAGACAAGAAAGAATGTGTGGAGAATCAAGGCCAGGAAATCCCAACCATGACAATGTCCAGAAGAACTCGGTGGACTCACTTCTTATATGGTGCAAAGACTATTTCTGAAGTGACCAGAAATGGTGCATTCAGTGTGTCCCGAGAGAGCTACAGAGCAATTTTCAGAACACCATCTTAGAGATGAATATTATCTGGCTTCATATCCTTGTTTTACTTCCATCTTGCATTTTTAAAAACATTTTTATTAAGCACGTTCCACATTAGACACAGAATTGGGCATTTTCATGTACATTTCCTCAATTTGCACAAAAAACAGTGATAGGTATGGGTATTATATGACCTACATTAGGTGATATCATTTGAGACTCAGAGAGATGAGAGTAACTTCCCTTCCCTTACAGAGCTTTGACTAGAACATGATTCCAAGTCTGTGGTCTACAATTCAAGCCACAACAGTCTCATATTAATACTGTAGCTAAGATGCCCTAATTACCCCCTTCTTACCTAAACAGCCAATTCAATGTCATTACTCATACTCAGACATCTAATATATTTCCTACCATCTTCACCTAACAAGCTTTTGACAGAGATTAATAAGGTACCTATTTTGTGCCACCGTGATTAACAATAGAAATATGAAAATAAATAATCATAGAATCTGCAGTTAAGAGATACTGGGCTAATGGTGGAGAAAAACTACTCTTGGACAGTCTGCTCAAACTCCTCCTCCACAGTGAATCCTTCTCCAGTCTAAAGTTAAGCCCTTTCCCACTAAGATTGGACATACTTGGCTCTAATCACTCAGAACTTTGTGCCATTTCACATGTTTACCATCTCAACAAACAAGCTGTATATGTAACTCTATATATCCCTCAACAAAACCTTTCTAATTCAACACTCAAAACAAGCACTTTGTGACATGCTTCCTTTCGGGAAAATTTTACTGAGTACCAATAAGGTTCTAGGCATCATGCTAAATTGGGAAATAAATGGTAGAGAAAAACAAGAAAACTTCTCCCCAGGACTCCTCTGATCATTATATACTTTCTTGGAACACAGAGACATGGAAATAGGCATCTATAAACTGTATAATAAACCGTGTGTCATTGAAGCGGGCATGTCTTGAAGCCAGCATGTTCTGCTGTCTTCAACAAGCATCACAGCACAGAGACAGAGCATCAAACAGGGCACAACAAATCCAATGTCTTTCGCTCTTTAATGGTCGAAGTGTATTGTCTTTTCAAATCTTGCATGTTCTCTAACTATTCAAAACAGTTGATCTCACAGAGGCAGAGAATAGAATGACAGTTACCAGAAGCTGGGCAGGATAGCAGAGGCAGGGGGTAGAAAGTGGGAAAAAGTGCAAAAGGTGCCAAAAATAGTTAAGCAGGGAGAATGAGCAATATTTGATAGCACAACAAAGTGAATATAATCAACATTAAGTTAGGGTCTACTTTAATATGACTTAAAGAGTAGAATTGGAATGTTCCTAATACAAAGAAATATTAAAATGCCTAAAGTGATGGCAATCCCAATCCCCTGATTTGACTGGTGCACATTGTATACCTACATCAAAACATCACAAGTACCCTAGTGCCCTGCATAGATATACAACTGTTATGCAGCCATAGTAACTAAATTTTTTTTAAATAAAAAAGTCTTTTAATTAAATTAATCTCAGTGTTGTTATAAAGGAATGAAAGTTCTGTTCTTCACAGAGGAAAAAAATATGTTTAGTATTTTAATAATATTGTTTCTAATCAGTAAAATTTGTATTATTCAATAGATATTTCTGTTTTCTTTGATAAGTGCTTCTTTGAAACATTAAAGTGTTATGAAAGGCCAAGAGAGTTTAGGGGGTCAAAGCTTCTATTCCTTTGGGGTGGACAAGAGCACTATCTTAATTATACACATGCCAAATGTCATAGATATTTAAAAATCACTAAAAATTCTCATAGTCCTTCACATAAAATGTCATAGAAAATATATTTTTGAGCAACAGAAGACATGATTTTCCCCAAATTCATATTTACATCATAGCATGTCAAAATGCCAGATGAAGCTGAAGTTTCCTATTCCCAACTTCACTCGCTCTGTGCAAGTGAACCGTACCATGTTCCTACTTGTAAGCAATGATTTTCACTCATTAAGCAGCAGAACTATTATTTTCTGCAGGAACATACTGAGCCAGAAACAACAGAAATGAGTATTTGGATTATTATGACATAAACTTATTGACTTAGAAAGGATTAACTTGCAGATCAATAAGGGAGAAATTCATAACACCAATCACCCCCAAGTAACTAGAACTAAACAAGATGCATCTAAGTTTAAATGGAATTTACTTCAGTACTGCTGCAGCCTAAAACAAACCATAAAATGAAATCATCACATTGTACCAGGAAATTTTGCATAAACAATCTGATAGATTTGAATATGTTAGAGGCACACGTTCACCAGCTTCTCAGCTATGTGAAAAATGTTGAGATCAATGGATGCTGATGAGCAATATTTAAATGAATTCCTAAATGACTATAATAAAAAATTTAGTTGACTCAACCCCTGCTGTTCTGGGCTGTAAAGTTATGAGCTCTATTTACCTGAAAGCATGAATGCCTATTAGACCTGGCAGGAGTTTCTCAACCTTGGTATTAAGCAGAATATCTATTTAAAATGAACCAAGCATCAGGCTATATCAAGTCCGTAACTTCAGACGGGGATAAAGCAGCATGTTAACCTCATATACACAATGCAGAAAGCAGAAGAGAATAAATCTTTGTGGCTTTTCTTAATCTTCTTTGTGAGGTAAAATTTTTCATAAAATGTGGCTGACGTTGGGAGAACACGGCGAGTTTGTTTTCGCTGGTACTAACTATAAAATGGCTAAATAAAAAGTGACACGAGAAAGAGCAGGATGAATTAAAAGTACATCAGCTAAAGAAATTATTTATTGAGTAGGGAAATTGAATCCAGACAGGAGCGTTTTCTTAAAGAGGAAATCAACACAGAGGGTATAATCTGTAGAAAGAAACCACTGGAAGATACCGGGGCGAGGTTGAGATTTAGCCCTCAGTACCATTCTGATGTGACGCACTGAAATTGGTAGGAAATAATTTAATTAGAACTCAAAGAGTGGGACCAAGCCATACAGATGAGCAGAACTGGAATCATGGTGAAGTGGGCAGCAGGTGAAGAGAGAGTTAAAGGGTAGTAGACTGGGCCTGAGTTCATGTTCTTACAGCACCAGGAGCATCAAAAGTGTTACTCTGGTTAAAAATAAGGGCAAGATCAGTCCATAATGGACAGTACGAAAAGAAGAAAAATATTCTCATAAAAAGAAAAATAAATGAAGGTGGTAAACAGAAACTACTGTACCCAAATTCAGTATAGCGAAAATTTGCTTGTAGGCCACCTCATTCCTGTAACATTGAAGAAATTAAATATTAGGATTACAGGGCAGAAGTAAATGCATGCACAGTACATTATTTCCAGCATATAAGAGTCAAACCCCGCCTTTAAAAATGCATCTCTCACAAAGCTCCCACACCTATCTGGAGGCCAAGAAAAAAAAAATCTGTGGATCTAACTAAAGAAGGCAGTGAAATCTGTCAGTCTCCACCTCGCCCCGGTATCTTCCAGTGGTTTCTTTCCACAGATTATACACTTTGTGTTGATTTCCTCTTTAAGAAAACACTCCCATCTGGATTCAATTTTCCTACTCAATAAATAATTTCTTTAGCTGATGTACTTTTAATTCATCCTGCTCTTTCTCGTGTCACTTTTTATTTAGTACCAGTGAAAGCAAACTCGCCGTGTTCTCCCAACATCAGCCACATTTTATGAAAGATTTTACCTCACAAAGAAGATTAAGAAAAGCCACAAAGATTTATTCTCTTCTGCTTTCTGCATCATGTATATGAGGTTAACATGCTGCTTTATTCCCATCTGAAGTTACGGACTTGATATAGCCTGATACTTGGTTCATTTTAAATAGATATGTCTACTAGTCTCATAGTGATCATCAACAGAAATCAAATCAGGACAAAAAAAAAGAAATTAAAAATGATATTAAATATGTCCAAAAAGAGAATAATAAACTCAAAGAAAAGAGCTGAAAATGCAATGAGATGATATATATTAATTTACAAACTGTATAGTATATGCTAGTACTGAACATATTTTTTTCATATAAACAAATAAATAGCCAGAAGAATGAAAAAATAAGTAACTCTCAAAATGAGTTTATCCTTTATCTTTAGTAATAAAATACTGTTTGGAGAGCTAGAAAGTTACGTAGACTTTTTTGTTTTTGCATAAAATGGATTAACAAAAGAAAATTCCAATTAATGTTTAAAGTAAAAGTAAAATCTTAATATTAGAGCAATAATTTGTCACCACACACTTATGGATTGTCTGCTGTGGGTACTCCTTCCTGAAACACAGACAGGCTGGTAGGTGAAAGGGTCAGGGAGGCCGAGCACACTTCTGAAGAATCCGGCTCTGAGGATAGCAGTAATTTCACTGTTAGACCAGGTAGACAGGACTGGCCATTGGTGAATCCAGGTAGAAGGGAATGAATTTCTGAGCAAAAAGAAAAGCATCATGTAAGTAGGGAGAAGAATTAGATTAGAGAAGTTATTACTCTCTCTCTCTCCAAGTGGATGTGTCACTCTGCCACTCACAGCCCCTCTCAGACAATCCTCTGCATCTGGATTGGGAGAACAGCTCCTCTCCACGGCCCTGTAGCCCTCTCCTGTGACACCCTACACCCCACCCCCGCTCCCACTATTAGCCAGGAAGCAGCAGCATCCCTTAGACTTTCCTGCCCCACCTTTGTAAAAAGCCCCTTCATTAACATCTCTTAAAATTGCCAGTGGGTGGGTGACTTTTTCTTTCCAGGGCCTGTGTGGCCACAGGTTTTAGCAACCTTTGTTGTCAAGGAGTTTATAATCCTAAGAAAGCAGAAATCATTTCCATAAAATAGTGGGAAAGCAACATAAGGCTTCTGTAATAAAGTGCTGTGTGATGTGGGAGAGAATAAATTTCAAAGGAGAGGGGTAAGTATGAACCAAACAGTGAAGGAAGCTGTAGGGAGGAGTTCTTATTCTTGAAAATTAGCATGGATTACAAAAGGAAGAGAGAAAGAAGATAAAAACCGCAAATTCCAACCTAGAAGAAAAAGCCATTGCCAGAGAAAAAAGTTCAGAAACGTCCGTATGTTAATTAGCCAGGTTTGATCATGCCACAGGGTACACAAGTACATGCATCCTAGCAGCACATGGTACCCCTAAATCTCTACAGTTAATGTTTTTTAATTAAAATGAATAAATAATAAATAAACAAATGAATCCAGAAATTTAAAAACAGAGAGAAAATCATAGATCAAAAATGAAGGTAACCATATATACCAGGTTGCTCAAGATAACCCCAATTCTCATTTAATACCCCAGTGTAATTCATTAAAAGTTATATTTATGTGGTAATGCTTTTGAAAGCATTATGCAATTGAAAGTTATTTTGAATTCATGAACAACTAAGATTCACTTGCCAATGGACTGTAGTATGGAGTTTGAGATAGGAAGGGACTTTGGGAGGATAATGGAGTTTAAAGAGAAGAACATTTAATGAAACTGATGATACTGTGAGTGAAAGGAGAAACATTAAGAAAAACAAATTGTTTTCAGAACAAATTCTTATGCGCATTCGAAATATAACCAAAGGTTCTTTGACATCTCAACTCTGTGCTGAATTCCATACGAAAAAGAGGTAGTACAATCTCAAGAAGTTAAAGGAAATTAAATCTATATTTTATGCATTTATCTATCAACTTAATTTATCTCCTTCCCCCACTGGCAGTCTCCCAGCCTCTGCATTGGGTCCTCATTCTCACTTTGCACATTCCCTCTCAGAGACTCGAAGAACCTGCTCCTGCATTACTCTCCTCATTTAGGGCTTTACCTCTACCCCCAACAATCAAAAACTAAAATTATTCTTTTTTTTTTTTAATATTGGAAGGGGTTCCTGAACTAAGAAGTTTAGAAAATGTTTTTACAACACTGACTTCAAAGATTCAGTTTTATTAGGACTTTCAAGTTGTATATTTTACAAGTAAAACTTTAGTTTCCATTAACTGCAAAATAGTTATATTTTTAAAAGGCTATGAAGTAAGGTATTTACCTGTCATTACCTTTGAGAGAACTTAGAAGAAAATAATAGGAAAAACATTAAAACTTAAAAATTCATTAGTTATGCTTTGTGTTTTTTTGTTTGTTTGTTTTTGCTGTTTTTGTCTGGGCTAGACTTGAACCCACTCCCTCCGGCATATGGAGCAGACACCCTACTCCTTTGAGCCACAGGCACTGCCAATTTTTTTAACATTCTGAAGAATTTTTTCCAATTTGTCTCACCTACATCCACCATTTAGTTAGATGAATGCTTAATTTGTGACCAATTTGAAGAGAATGACTATGCAAAGGTTAGACTTTGTGTGGTCACAAATTGTAACATGTTTATATATTAAATCAGGGCTGTAAAAAAGTAAGGAAATTTTAATACCTTATGAGCACTTTATTATCTAAAAATGTACATTAATAAAGAACGAAAAATCAAGCATCCATGTACTCAATTTAAGTTGAAACACCTACATTCAACTTGCTCACATGAGAGAAAAAATTAAATTCAAGAAAGAGGAAGGGTACACAGTCCAGTGTTTACTCTGTTAGGACGACTATTGTTTCTTTCTACTGAGCTCTCTAATTTGGGCATACATAAAATCTAAGCCATCGGACACTTGAGCGATCATGATTATAAGGAGAGATCTCATACACATAGTAACAACACGTGCTTCATGGAGAAGAAAAGAAGGTGATTAGAAATTATGAACACGCGCAGCGTCTAGAAGACGGTACGTTGCTTTGCTTTCCCCCCTCATGAAGTTACTGTTTAATTTTCGCTCCCCCAGGGCAGAATTTAGGATAAGAGTGGGGATGAAGTAGTTGATTGGGGCTAAATCCCAGGAAGCCCGTGGAAGAGTGTGGGGACGCAGGGGGAAGAGCGAGAAGGCCGCGCAGACGTGGGGATGGTGGCGGGAGGCTGACCCTGTCCTGCGGTGGATGGCCGCCTGGGGCACAGGGGGGCCCGCCTGGGGCACAGGGGGGCCGCCTGGGGCACAGGGGGGCCCGCCCCGCTGAAGGGGGGAACACCAAGCCCGTGTTCATTAATTCGGTGCTTCATTTTTCCCGCCACGTCTCACCTGCCCGAAGCCCAGGCCGAGCACTCTACTTAGGTAGGAAAATGCCTTCTCCTACAAAGATTTGGGAAGCCTTAGGGAGGGATAGAAACTGTCTGCAGGCGATTTCTGGGGTGGGCAGAGATTTGAGCAGGGAGCTACCCGGACAGCCTCAGTCACCGTTCTTTTGGCCTTGCATCCCCCTGCCTCCCCTGGGCGTCCAGCAGCTCTCTCCGTAGTCTCCACTTTCCTCCAGGGCAATTCATGTTTCCGATCTCCCTCCTCCCTGGGGAACTCAAAGGGACAAGAAAGCCGCTTAGGGCCCGACGTCCATAGCACAGTGGTTACGGTGCCAGCCACATACACTGAAGTTAGTGGGTTCGAACTCAGGCCGACTCAGCTAAACAACAATGACAACTGCAACAAAAAATAGCCCAACATTGTGGTGGGCGCCCATAGTCCCAGCTACTTGGGAGGCTGAGGCAGGAGAATCGCCTAAGCCTGAGAATTTGAGGTTGCTGTGAGTTGTGACGCCACAGCACTCTACCCAGGGCAACACAGTGGGACTGTTTCAAAAAAAAGAAGGAAGGAAGGAAGGAAGGAAGGAAGGAAGGAAGGAAGGAAGGAAGGAAGGAAGGAAGGAAGGAAGGAAGGAAGGAAGGAAGGAAGGAAGGAAGGAAGGAAGGAAGGAAGGAAGGAAGAGCCACTTAGGCATTCTAGAAGGCAATGTATTGACCTGAGATTCTTTTCTTAATTCTGAGCGTTTCGTGCTTGTGTTTAACGATTATTCACTCTAAGAAAATACCACAGGGGGGGAAAAAAAAAAGAAAAGAAAGAAAATACCATAGAAGGCACAAAAGTATACCTGCTATTATTATGAGTGTATTACTGTCAGAAACGGCACGATATTTCTTTCTTGATTAGCTCCAGCCAATCACTGAGTCCTAGTTCCACAATGCAGTCACTGTGCTGAAACCCACCTTCAAAAATTACTTTTGACCTTCTCTTGATAAACTCATTGCTCATTTTATCTACAGGCATGTCAACTTAAATAGCCAAACCCTTGGCATCTAACACCTCTAAGGTTATTCACTAAAACAGATAGTATTTAAGTCAAGTTCATGTTACTGTCCACTGGCTGCCAGTTTCTAGACCAGACACCTCCACCTGTCTAGACTACAAATCTCAAACTCACTTTGACTTCTTACTGATCAACCTACGTTTCTGCCCTCCTGATTCTTCCTGACCTTTGGCAGTTATATACACCTCCATTAGTTTTTTATTTATTTCAGATTAATATGAGGCTACAGACAATCAGGTTACATTGTTTGCATTTGTCAGGTGAAGTCCCTACTGTAGTATGCCCCCAGGAAGTGTTCCATATACCCTTACATTTCACCCATTAGGTGGGAGCTCCCCAATCCCCTTCCCTCGCCCCTTTTCTTCCTCCTCTCCTTCTCTTGTGTGACCATGTATTAGTTCATCTACTGTCTTCATACTACTATTGAGCATGTTGGATACTTGCTGTTACATTCTTATGATACTTTACTAAAGAGAATGTTCTCCAACTCTATCCAGACCAATACTAAACGTAAAGTCCCCATCTTTTTATAGCTGAATAGTATTCCATAGTATACATATACTGAAGTTTATTAATCCATTCATGGGTTGATGGACACTTGCGTATTTTCCACACCTTAGTAACTGTAAATTGAGCTGTGATAAACAATCTAGGACAAATATCCTTATGATAAAATGATTCTTTTTACTCTAGGCAGGTGCCTAATAATGGGAAACTGAGATCAAATAGAAGGTCTGTTTTTACAGCTTCATTCTTACCTTGCCTGTCCAGAGTCTGTTCTCTGGAGAATGGCCTGGCACACTGCACAGCTCTGACTGTCCTGTCCTGACTACTGCTCCACTGGTACCCATCAGATCATTGCTTCTGAATTCAACCATAAAATGTTCATTCAGTCATTAAGTCATAATTTAGCTATTGAGTACCTACTATGTATCAGATAGGAGTTGAAATACAGTAATTAACAAAACATGTAAGTTTCAGTTCTCAAAGAATTTAAGTTATAATGACGTTATTGGTGAGTAGGCAGGGCAAATATTCTATTAAAACATGTTGATTTAGGCTTGGTGCCTGTGGCTCAACGGGCTAAGGCACCAGCCACGTACACCTGAGCTGGCAGGTTCGAATCCAGTCAGGGCCCACGGAACAACAATGACGGCTGTAACCAAAAAATGTCCAGGCGTTGTGGCGGGCGCCTGTAGTTCCAGCTACTTGGGAGGTGGAGGCAAGGGACTAGCTTGAGCCCAGGAATTGGAGGTTGCTGTGAGCTGTGATGCCACGGCACTCTATCCAGGGTGACGGCTTGAGGCTCTGTCTCAAAAAAAAAAAAAAAATGTTGATTTAAAGGCAAAGGTTCCTTTCTAAAAACATATATGTTGAGAACAAGCATTATCATGGCTTTAGTTAAAATTATTTCTTCAGAACCACACCAACAGTTGACCATAGATAAAATATATGAAAAAATATTTTAGATAAAAATTAGACCATATGACACTGGTAAAAGCAACTGGAAAATAATTTGCCACGCTTGAAATGCAAGCCTTCTGCAGCTAGAGGCTGAAAAATATCCTTTAATGTTTAGGTTATTCCAAAAAAAACTTTGCCCCAAATCTTTTTGAAACAAAAGAATCAAGAAAAATTTGGTCTGCCTGTGGTAGAGACTTTTTTGGAGGGAGGGCAAGTGCCTCAAATCACATCTACTCTAATATTTTTAAAATCTGAAATGGAGTGATTTGTATATTTCATCATCCTTTTTTTTTATTCCACACATATATTTTGAATGGCTATTGCGTGCCAAAAGAGAAGAGGTCCTGCTTCACAGAGTTAATTTTGCAAGGAGAGGGACCGAGACTAGGCAAGCAAATAATGTGTGATGATGTACAGAAAAATAATACTAATAACCCAACCTGTGCACACTGATAAGAAGAAAAGTGTGTGGGGGGAGGGAAACCACGAGCAGAAATGCCCTCCTGAAGGATTAGGAGTGAGACATTTTTTAGATATTGAAAATTCAAACAAAAATATAATGTGAGGGAATTATCTGCATATGCATTATAATGATTATAACACATCTGCCCTTTATTCCTACTGTCTCATACAAAATCTACCTTTGTTCTAAAAATGTGACTAAAATTCTTAAGTTAAAAATAAGAGAAAATTTGAATGGGTGTGAAATAAGGACTTAGAATATAATCATTCTTTCAACATTAATTATACTATATATATCGAGAAGCTATAATCAAGAATTGAAAGTTGCTTTTTGTCTTAGGTTCGAAATCATGCAGCAACAATTTTATACAATTAATGTGTCTTTGTAAAAAATTCTGAAACAGAAAACAACTTTATAATTTCCTATGTGAAAATGAGTCCAGACAAAGGATATTTCCTATCTGCTCTTTCTCTGTATTTATTCTGTTGATGCTTTATGGTGGGTATGGGAAGCTATGAGGACAACTATAAAACTGTAAATTTTAAAGGTGTTTTTGAGAAATCAAATATGATCAGTTTTACACAGTAGACTTTAAAGCATACAAACAAAAAATAATTGTTGGCCAAAACAATTTCATCAAAATAAATTTTGTTCGTATCACCCAATTATCAATAAACTATCTATTACCACCTCATTTCAAGTTTTATCTATATGAACAAATACATACATTGTTGTTACGTGGTGTCATCTATTATTACATTTTTTAAACAATCATATTTATCTTTTTATCCATCTAGTGGACATAATGTCTTGACCACCCACCATGGGAACATTATAGATTATTTATTAGCACTCAAACCCTAGAAAACATTTCATACTAGTTACATAAATTTATACAGAATTATCTCAAAAACTTAAGTCCATATTGAAAACTTATATTTTATTTAGACAAGCTAACAATGGCACGTTTGTCTAATAAATAATTCTTAAAAACTTATTCCCACTTCTGTTTTGTCTGATAAAACAAAACCATCCCTACAGATAATAAAATAGCATCTACTTGAGTACTTCATGATTTTGTCTGATATTATGAATAAAGAAGGAGAGAGAGGAGGTACAAAACAGAAAAGCATCCCACAGGGACGTTTTGGTCGATGTCAAAGCACATAACGGTGGTCCCATGAGATTGTAATGGAGCTGAAAGATTCCTGCCACCTGGTGACATCCTGACCCTGTGGCAATGTCATGACCCAGCGTATTACATGACGCATTCATGTAGAAGGACAACACTTGCCATTATACACAGTGCGTAATACCTGCATACGTGATTAGGTTGGTGATTTATATATTTACTATACTGTACTTTTTTTTCTTTCCTTTTTTTTTTTTTTTAAATACAGGATCTCACTGTGTGGCCCAAGCAGGACTGCCATCACAGCTCACTGCAGCTTAGACTCCTGGGCTCAAGCAATCCTCCAACCACAGCCTTCAGAGTAGCTGGGACTCCAGACACTACCTCACGATAGTTTTTATTGTTATTTTTTTATTTACTTTTTTTAATTAAGTCAAATACATGTACATCATGAATATAATTATGCAGACGTGAGGTACAATGTGTTGATTATATATATATATATATATATACACACAATCTGATGTGGTTACATCAAGCCAATCAACATAGCTTTCGCCTCATTTACTTGATTATTGTGTTAAGACATTTATGCTCTACACTTGACAGATTTGACTGGTACCCTTGCAATATGCCCCATAGGTGTAGTCCGGCCTTTTACCCGCCCTCTCTCAAACCTCGTCCCTCCCCTCCCTTCCCACTCCATTTCTCTCCTTCATCCTGGGCTATACTTCATAAAAAAGTGTGAGTAAATATAAGTAGGTTTCATAGAAGTATTGAGTACGTTGGATACTTTTTCCTGCATTTTACTATGCAGCCTTAAAAAAAGGAGCCTTTTTTTAAGGGGGTGAGGGAAAGAAAAAAAAAAAAAAAAAGAAAAGAAAAGAAAATAGTGACTAACTTTCATATAAATTGGATTCAATTTTGATCAAAGTACATTACTTAAACATTAATTTTTTAATTCAACTTGTCAACATGTTGTTTAGGATATTGCATCCTCATTTAAGAGTGAAACATGTTTGTAATTTCCCTTTATAACAATATATTTTCTCCAATTTCACTATCAGATGTATCCAGATCAAGTAGAATGATATTGAAATATTTCTCCTTTTTTTATTGTTATAAGATTTCGGGAATTGCTTGTCTTGCAAAATCATTGTGGTCTATGAGTTTATGATAGTTTTAACTTTGTTATTTCATTTAATTCATTGCTTAATTACTGTTTTCCCATGAATGATTATATTGTGGTTAATATGGTAGCATAGCAGTATTCCCAGATAGTTTTTTGTTTGTTGGGAGGTTGGGCTTTGGGGGGGCAGAGTTAATACTTTGCATGAAATATCTTATTCTATAACAGTGAAATTGCTTTCCCTTTTGTCTTGTGATTTTTTTTTAGGTGAAATTTAAGTTTTTTTGTGAGTAGTACTATTATACCTATCTTGAGTGTCTTGCTTGTACTGTATCACATCATACCTTTGTTTAATTCTTAATAAACGGTTCACTTATAAAAAAAAAAAATTAAAATAAATAAAAAAGGGAAGGCGCCTTTACCTCTTTTATGTTTACATGGAGGGACCTGGAACATATTCTCCTGAGTAAAGTATCTTTTATTGTTATTTTAGAGTGTACTCCACCTACTTGCTAAAAGTTTTGTTTTTTAACTATAAAACATCCTCAGGCTGGTCCCTCAGGAGGTATTCCAGAAAAGGAGGTCCATAGGAGATGGCTGTTCCATGCCTGAGATTCCCTCAGGAGATCTGTGGGCGGGAAAAGATGTGGAGGCGGGAGACGGTGACATTGACCAACCTGACCCTGTGTTGGCCTAGGCTCACGTGTGTGTTTGTGTCTTAGTTTTTAACAAAATAGTTTAAAAAGTTTAAAATCTTATTAATAACAGAAAACTTTATTGAATAAGGATATAGGAT
>CAUYON010048629.1:0-12226 GCA_963573935.1 Arctocebus calabarensis
TAAGATACCAACATGGTACTTTCAAGATTTGGAAAAAATGATTCTGCATTTTATATGGAACCAGAAAAAACCCTGTATAGCTAAGGCAGTTCTTAGTAATAAAAACAAAGCTGGGGGCATCACCATACCAGATTTTAGGCTGCTACAAAGCCATAGTGGTCAAGACAGCATGGTACTGGCACAAAAATAGAGACATAGATGTTTGGAATAGAATAGAAAACCAGGAAATGAAACTAACATCTTACAACCATCTAATCTTCAATAAACCAAACAAGAACATACCCTAGGGGAAAGATTCCCTATTCAATAAATGGTGCTGGGAGAACTGGATATCCACATGTGAAAGAATGAAACTGGACCCACACCTTTCTCCACTCTCAAAAATTGATTCAAGATGGATAAAGGACTTCAGTTTAAGTCATGAAACAATAAAAATCCTGTAAGAAAGCATAGGAAAAACACTGGAAGATAGCAGCCTAGGGAAAGACTTCATGAAGAAGACTATCATGACAATTGCAACAACAACAAAAATAAACAAATGGGACTTAATTAAACTAAAAAGCTTTTGTACAGCTAAGGAGACAACAACCAAAGCAAATCTACAACCTACACAATGGGAAAGGATATTTGCATATTTTGAATCAGACAAAAGCTTGATAATAGGATCTACAGAGAACTCAAATTAATCCACACGAAAAAAGCCAACAATCCCTTATATCAATGGGCAAGAGACATGAATAGAACCTCCTCTAAAGAAGACAGACAAATGGCTAACAAACATATGAAAAAATGCTCAACATTCCTAATTATTAGAGAAATGCAAATCAAAACCACCCTGAGATACCATCTAACCCCAGTGAGAATGGCCCACATCACAAAATCTCAAAATTGCAGATGCTGGCATGGATGTGACGAGAAAGGAACACTTTTACACTGCTGGTGGGACTGTAAATTAATACAATCTTTTTGGAAGGAAGTATGGAGAACTCTCAAAAAACTCAAGCTAGACCTCCCATTTGATCCTGCAATCCCATTGCTGGGCATCTACCCAGAAGGAAAAAAAATCCTTTTATCATAAGGACACTTACACTAGACTTTTTATTGCAACTCAATTTACAATTGCCAAAATGTGGAAACAGCCTAAATGCCCACCAACCCAGGAATGAATTAACAAGCTGTGGTATATGTACACTACGGAATACTATTCAGCCGTTAAAAAAATGGAGACTTTACATCCTTTGTATTAACCTGGATGGAAGTGGAACACATTATTCTTAATAAAGCATCACAGGAATGGAGAAGCATGAATCCCATGTACTCAATTTTGATATGAGAACAATTAATGACATGGTGGGGGTGGGGGAAGGGAGAGCAGAGAGAGAAAGAATGTGAGGGGATCGGGAAAGGAAGAGCAGAGAGAGGGAAGGAGCGAGGGGGGTGAGGTCTTGGTGTGTGCCACACATTTTGGGGGCAAAACACAATTGTAAGAGAGACTTTACCTAACAAATGCAATCAATGTAACCTGGTTTCTTTTACCTTCAATGAATCCCCAACAATTAAAAAAAAAAAAAAAAAGGAAATCCTGTCATTTGTGACAACAGAAATGAACTTGGAGGACATTATATTAAGCTTAATAAGCAAGGAACGGAAAGACAAATACCTCCTGATATTCATGGAAGCAGATGTAACTCTGGTTACTTGGGGGTGAGTTGGTATGTGGGAGTGGGAGATTGGAAAGATGTTGGTCAATGATATACAAAATTTTAGTCAGAGGGAGGAAGTTCAAGAGATCTATTGAATAACATGGTGAGATAGTAACAGTGCATAGTACTCTTGAAATTTGGTAAGAGTAAAAAGAAAAAATAAAAACATCCAAATGGAAGAAAAAAAAAGAAAATTGGTAAGAGTAAATTTGAAGTGTTCACACTATAAAATAATATGTAAATTTAGGCATATGCTATTTAGTTTGTTGTAGCCATTGCACAATGTATGAATTTCAAAATTTCATGTTGCATACAATAATATATTTAATTTTTTTGGTAATTAAAACATTTTATTTGTTTATTTATTTAGTTTTTGAGACAGAGTCTTACTATGTCACCCTTGGTAGAGTACCATGGTGTCACAGTTCAAAGCGACCCCGAAATCTTGGGCTCAAGTGATTCTCTTGCCTCAGCCTCCCAAGTAGCTGTGATTACAGGCACCTGCTACAATGCTTGGCTATTTTTTTGTTGCTGTTGTTGTAGTTGTCATTATTGTTTTGCAGGCCCTGGGCTGGGTTCAAACGCGCCAGCCCTGGTATATGTGGCCAGTGCCCTAGTCGTTGAGCTACAGGCACCAAGCCTTGGTAATTAAAATAAATACATTTAATGAAATAAAAATGAGTAACTTGATGGGATCGATATTCCATTGTGAACTGATGTGGAGTAGTAAACAGTAATCTTTGTTAAGAATATAGTAGTAGGCCAGGTGTGGTGGCTCACACCTGTAATCCCTGTACTCTGGGAGGCCAAGGCAGGTAGATTTCTTGAGCTCAGGAGTTTGAGTAAAACTTAGCTTGAGCAAAAATTGAGACCTTATATCTAAAAATCAAAAAAGGCAGGCGTTGTAGCAGGTGCCTGTAGTCCCAGCTACTTGGTAGGCTAAGGCAAAAGAATTGCTTGAGCCCAAGAGTTTGAGGTCGCTGTGAGTTATGAGGCCATGGTACTCTACATGTCACAGTGACAAAGTGAGACTCTCTTATTTAAAAAAAAAAAAAAAAAAATATATATATATATATATCACTGCACCTGGCCTTGCCATTATATATATCGTGGCAAGGCTGGGTGCAGTGGCTCGTGCCTGTAATCTTAGCACTCTAGGAGGCTGAGGTGGGTGGATTTTCTGAGCTCAGGAGTCTGAGACCAGCCTGAGCAAGAGTGAGATCCCATCTCTAAAAATAGCCAGGTTGCGGTGGGCCCTTGTAGTTCCAATTACTTAGGAAGCTGAGGCAAGAAGATCACTTTAGCCCAAGAGCTTGAGGTTGCTGTGAGCTATGATGCCAGAGCACTCTATTCAGGGCAACAAAATGAGACTACATATCAAAAAGAAAAAAAAAAGCATATTTTTTTTGGTTACTATATATTAAAGGCACAGGAACTCAGAGGAAAGGAACATTCATAATAAACTGGAAAAATGAGAAGATAAGGAGTATATAAGGAGAATAAAGGAGATTTTTCTTCAAGGGCATATAATGTACAATTTCTTCATTTTATTGAAGAAGAAATTGAGGCTCAAAAAGGTCTAGGATCATTGGTTTGAAAGTTTGTTCCCACCAAAACTTATGCTGATTGATCTTCTGATAGTATTAGTAGGTGAGACCTTTAGGAGATGTTTAGGTCATGAGGGCTCCGCCCTCAGGAATGGATTAATGTCCATTTCCTGGGAGTGGGTTCTTTATGGAGGGAATAGGTTGTCCCCTTGTCCTTTCTCTTAGCTCTTCAGTCATATGATACCTTCCACAATGTTATGATGCAGCAAAAAAGCTTTTTCCAGATGTTAGCACTTTGATGAAGGACTTCCCAGCCTCCGGAACTGTGAGCCAATAAATTTGTATTGTTTATAAATCACGCAGTCTCACGTATTTTCTTTTCTTTTCTTTTTTTTTTTTTGAGACAGAGTCTCAAGCTGTCACCCTAGGTAGAGTGCTGTGGTCTCACAGCTCACAGCAACCTCAAACTGTTGGGCTTAAGCGATTTTCTTGACTCTGCCTCCAAAGTAGCTGTGTCTCCAGGTGCCCACCACAATGCCCAGCTATTTTTTTGTTGTTGTTGCAGCTGTCATTGTTGTTAGCTGGCCTGGGCCAGTTTGAACCCTCCACCCTCAGTGCTTGTGGTCAGCGCCCTGCCGACTGAGCTACGGGTGTCGCCCTCAGTCTCATGTATTGTTATAGCAGCATATAATGGACAAAGACAGCCACATAGTTAAGGAAGTATAATTGGCATCACCTTCAACTTTGCATATTTTCCAATCTTCGTATTGCTTCCTCAAAGCAATCTCCGCATTACAGTTTCATGAAGTGTAAAAGATGTTGTTTGGAAGGAATAAATACCTCATGTTTAGGAAGAATGGTAACTTAAATCTCTATTTTTAAAATTTTCAACCCATAATGCATTTCAGATTGCTGTCAGTTCCCAAGATTATTTTGTATTTTTTCTTCTGATTTAACACTTAAACTTGTCTGTGATTTGCTTTTTCTAGAATAGTATTTTCAAGCTACAGTTTGTAAGCCATGAAATCAAACTGGTGGGCTGCAACCACTATTTATTTACTTTTCTTTTATTTTCTCATTAAACTTTGTTTTAATGGGTGTCAAAATTCTGTGACAGATTTTTGGTCCAGTTGTTTCCAGAAAAAGTACTGATTTTAAAAACTAATAACTTAAAACTGCCACACAAAAAGAAACAAATGGTCCACAAAACAGTCTCCTTTCCTTTGAAGGTTTTACGATGCATCGTTATCATTTACTAGTTTTTCACTATTAAACTTAAATGGCCAATTTAAACAAACAGTTCTGAGACCATTCTTCCACCACCGATTAAGACTGGAGTGGCAGGTATTACAGATAATATTCATTTAGCATTCTGAACTTTCTGGGCAGACCTAGTGACCTTGCCAATGCCAGCAGCCTTCTTGTCCACTGCTTTGATGACACCCATAGCAACTGTCTGTCTCATATCCCGAATAGCAAAATAACCCAGAGGAGGATAGTCTGAGAGGCTCTCAACACACATGGGCCTGCCAGGAACCATATCAACAATGGCGACATCACCAGATTTCAAGAATTTAGGGCCATCTTCTAGCTTCTTCTTACCAGAGCGGTGATCGATCTTTTCCTTTAGTTCAGTAAACTTGCTGGTAATGTGAGCTTTGTGACAGCCAGTGCAGGAGCACAGCCAGCATTAATTTGGCCTGGCTTGTTCAGGATAATCACCTGAGCAGTGAAGCCAGCTGTGGGTCCATCAGTGGTCATTTTTGCTATCACCAGCAACATTGCCACAACGAACATCTTTGACAGACACATTCTTTTTTTTTTTGAGACAGAGCCTCAAGCTGTCACCCTGGATAGAGGGCTGTGTCATCACAGCTCACAGCAGCCTCCAATTCCTGGGCTCAAGCTAGTCTCTTGCCTTTGCCTCTCAAGTAGCTAGGACTACAGGCGCCCGCCGCAATGCCAGGCCATGACACATTCTTGACGTTGAAGCCCACATTTTCTCTGGAAGAGCTTCGCTTAAAGCTTAATGGTACATTTCAACAGACTTTGCTTCAGTTGTAACATTAACTGGATCAAAGGTGACTACCATGCCAGGTTTGAGAACATCAATCTCCACTTGGCCCAAAGGGACAGTACCAATACCACCAATTTTGTGGACAACCTGCAGAGGCAGATGCCAGGGCTTGCCAGTTGGACAAGTTGGTGGCAAGATGCAATCCAGAGCTTCAAACAACATGGTTCCACTGGCATTGCCATCTTTCCTGATGGCTTTCCATCCCTTAAACCAAGGTATGTTAGCACTTGGCTCCAATGTGTTTTCACCATTCCAATCAGAAATTGGCATAAATGCTACTGTGCCAGGGTTGTAGCCAATTTTCTTAATGTAAGTGCTGACTTCTTTAACGATTTCTTCACATCTCTTCTGGCTGTAGGGCAGCTCGGTGGAATCCATTTTGTTAACACCAACAATTAGCTGTTTCACATCCAGTGTGTAACCCAGAAGGCAAGCTCATGGGTCTGCCCATTCTTTGAGATACCAACTTCAAATTCTCCAATACCAGCAGTAACAATCAGGACAGCACAGACAGCCTGAGATGTGCCTGTAATCATGTTTTTGATAAAGTCTCTGTGTCTTGGGGCATCAATGACAGTCATGTAATATTTGCTGTGAGAGAGGATACCCAAGAAGGGTGAGGTCTAGGAGAACAGGTCTTCTCAAGACCACAAGGATACACCTGCAGGGTCCTCTCCATGCTGACTCAGCTCTTGGGAATTTATAAACTTAACTTCCTGAAACTTGGAAATTTCCATGTTCTATGAAATCCTGTAGTTCTGTAGGGGCTGGAATAGCATCTCCCACTTGATTCAAACTGGCCAATGACAAGGGTACCTGTGGGGTGGAACTTTTTGACTGTCAATAAAAAGGGACAGACCAAGCCAGTTGGGGAGCCCAGCCATTTGGAATTCTTCTATGCCGTAAGCTCCTGGCTCCTTCCTCTTATAAACGTGGTGTTTGGGTGTTCATTCTCTCTGTTGGGCCTCGTCTTCCTGCAACAGCTGGTCTCAAATTTCCACAGGGAGACATCAATGGTGATATCATGCTCATGCTCAGCCTTGAGTTTATCCAAGACACAGACATACTTGAAAGAGTCCTTTCCCATCTCAGCAGCCACCTTCTCAATTTTTTTTCTTTTCTTTTCTTTTTTTTTTTTTTTGAGACAGAGTCTCACTTGTCACCCTCAGTAGAGTACTGTGGTGTCACAGCTCACAGCAACCTGAAACTCTTGGGCTTAAGTGATTTTCTTGCCTCAGCCTCCCAAGTAGGGACTACTGGCGCCTGCCACAATGCCTGGCTATTTTTTTGTTGCAGTTGTCATTGTGGTTTAGCTGGCCTGGGCCGGGTTCGAATCTGTCAGCATCAGCGTATTTGGATGGTGCCGTAACCACTATGCTATAGGTGCCCAGCCTCCTTCTCAAATTTTTTGATGGTTCTCTTGTCAATGCCACCACATTTGTAGATCAGATGGCCAGTAGTGGTGGACTTGCCAGAATCTTCATCTCCAATGACAATGATGTTAATACAAGCCTTTTCCTTTCCCATTTTGGATTATTTGGGTGGTTTTCATAATGCCTGTATTGCAAATAAACACTATTCTTTTTTTTAAAGAAGGAAGAGAACAGAGGAAGAGAGCCTGGACTTAAAGAATCTTTAAAAAAAAAAAAAGAAGGAAGAGAGACTAGATTTAAATAGAATAGAATAGAGAATATTCAAAGGCAGTGAGGGAAATAATTCTTGTATGAATGTTGTGCTTGGGTCATGATGCACAATGTATATCCTACTGGGTGTAATGTTTAAAAAAATTTGTAAGTGATTTTTCTAGAATGTATTATTTATTGTTGTGCGTTAAATTATCAAAAATTATATATTTAAAAGTTAAATTTTAAGCATGAGGAGAGAAAATCATCTAGACAGGCAGTGTGATATGGTGGTTAAGAGCATAGATTCTGGAGCCAAGAAAGAATCTTAGGGCCTTACTACTTGCTAGCTATGTCATGAAGTTTTTAAAACTTTTCTTGCTCATCTGTTTCCTAATTTGTAAAAATGAGATGATAATATTAAGTACTTCATAGAGTTAAGAGTATAAGGAGTTATTATCCACAATGAACACAGAACAATTCCTGCCACCCGGTTAAGTACACTACAAGTAGTTTGTTAAATAAAATTATACACCTGACTCATACTTAGTCAGAACTTCACTCTATCTTTATAGTGGTTAAACAAAATTATGATTTTTGATTACTATAATACCATTATTTATTTGAACAAATTAATAAATGTTAAACATGCTAAAACTAATAATTTTTTATTTAAAGTTATTATTCTTTAATCCTATGAGTGGTACCCTACTTAGGGGTACTATTTTTGAATAGTAATCAGCCATGTGGCGCATATTTTGGTTTTTGTTGCTTCTGTAATAGAAAATTTCCTTAGGATTTCAATTATTGAAATATTGCTTTTTTCTCTTTTCAACTGTAAAAGTTAAAATGCTACTCTATAATAGTGTTCCAGTCATCAGCCCCAAATAATTCTTTCTTTTGGTCTCCTGGTATCCACATTGGGAAAATGAGACAGATTACACTAAATTCCTTTCAAGAAACAAACAAATAAAATTCCACATTTTTTTTCCAGACTAATATGAGGGAACAGACAATTAGGTTACATTGTTTGCATTTGTTAGGTAGAGTCCAAGTTGTAGATGTGCCCTTCACCCAGGAGGTGTGCCTTATAGACTTACATTGTGTCTGTTAGGTGAGAGGACACCAATTACCCCTCCCTCTTCTCCTCCTTCTCCTCCCCACTTAAGTTCAATTGCGTTTTTTTCTTGTGTTGGTGTGTATGTGTTCATCTACTAGCTTCATATTAGTATTGAAACTAATATTATTATTGATACATTAGATACTTGCTTTTCTAGTCTTGTGATACTTTACTAAGTAGAATGTTCTTCAACTCCATCTAGGTCAATATAAAAGATGTAAAGTCTCCATGTTTTTTATGGCTGAATAGGATTCCATGGTATACATTTATCACAGCTTATTAATCCATTCATGTGTTGGCAGGCACTTGGGTTGATTCTGCATCTTGGCAATTGTGAATTGAGCTGTGACAAACATTCTAGTGCATATGTCCTTATGCTAAAATGATTTTTTTTTTTCTAGGTAGATACCTAGAAATGGGATTTGTGGGATCAAATGAAAAGTTTACTTCTGGTCCTTTGAGGATTCACTATGCTTCTTTCCAAAGAGGCTTTATCACTTTGCAATCCTAAAATGTAAAAGCATTCCTTTTTCTTCACACTCTCACCAACTTCTGCAGCTTTGGGACTCTGTGATGTGGGCTATTCTTACTGAGGTTAGGTAATATCCCAAGGTGGTTTTTAAATTTGCATTTATCTGATGATTAGGGACAATAAACATTTTTTCATGTGTTTGTTGGCCATTTGTCTGTCTTCAGTAAAACTCCCCTTTGATTTGAAGTACATTTCTTCCAAGACTACTTGATTTAATGTGTTTATTGCAATTCTCATTGTTATTAGTTGGATTATGCATTAGTATAGTATTGGTGGTAGACAAATAAATATGGTCTTCACAAAATATTATTAAAACCTTTTCTAACATTCAATGATTCTGTTATCAATAATAAAACTTACTAACATTTATTGAGGTCTATCAAATGAGGTCCAAGTTTTATATGTGTGTGCTGATTTAATCTCCCCCAAAACTCTATGACAAGGGAATTATTATCTACATTTTATACATGATGAATCTGAAATTTGAAAAGTTAACATCTTGGGCTGGGAATGGTGGCTCATACCTGGAGTGCTCTGGGAGGCTGAGGCAGGTGGATTGCTTGAGCTCACAAGTTTTGAGACTAGCCTGAGCCAGAGCAAGACCTCGTCTCTGAGAATAGCCAGGCATTGTGGCAGGTGCCTGTAGTCCAGCTACTGGGGAGGCTGAGGCAGGGGAATTGCTTGAGTCCACGAGTTTGAGGTTGGTATGAGTTATGATGCCATAGCATTCTACCAAGGGCCACAAAGTGAGTCTGTCTCCAAAAAAAAAAAAAAAGAAAGAAAGAAAGAAAGAAAGAAAGAAAGAAAGAAAGAAAGAAAGAAAAATAGACTTAGAGAAAAATAAATAAAAAGTTAACATTTGCCTGCAATCACCTAGCTCAGTGGTTCTCAACCTTCCTAATGCTGGAATGTATTTTTATTGTTAATAAGGGGTTGCGATCCACAGGTTGAGAATCATTGACCTAAGTTGTGGGTAATGCCAGAATTTGTACTGAGGCAGTCTAGTTCCTAAGCTGTGCTCAGAAATACTTTTATATTACATCTAAGTTAATAATGAGCTTAGTTTTCAGAATGCAATTATATCTAACATTTTCATATGACTTTCACATAAGCCATGTGGCTCTTAACAATGGTTCTGTGTTACTTAACTTTGCAAATGAGGAAACTGAAGCTGAGAGAGAAGGTAATTTTGTGAAGTTTTCAGTGGCCAAATGAGTATTTGAAATATAGGCCATCTCCAAGTTGCAAACATTGAACTTAGGTACAACTCACACTAGCAAATGGAGGCTATTACAGTAAGTCCCTGAGTTACAAATATCTGACTGACGTTTAACTGGAACCTGTAAATGGAGATTATAGGTAATAGGTAAGTGTACCTGCTCGGATTTACATATGTATTTAGGAAGAAACCTACAAAAACTATCTTTATTTGTATCCCAGGGACTGCCTGTACAAACCTTCTGCTCAAGGTGGAGAGGCTTCATGTTGTTTCTCAGCAATGTTTAGTATGCTTTTGCTATTGTTACAGAAACTACACATACTAACACAACACATTTTTAGTTACAGATTTATTAAGATATAACTCACACATATACAATTCATCCATTTAGATGTATATTTCAAAGAGTTTAGTACATTCAGAGTTGTGTAATCTTCAACCAATTTAGAACATTTTCATAACTACATTAAAAAAACTCCATACCTCAAGAGCCCCAGGTTTGCCTTATAGTGGAGCGCCAGGAGATAAAATTTCTTTTGGACACCGGAGCAACCTTTTCTGTACGTCTCTCTAATCCTGGTTTTTTTATCTCCCAAATCCATAACTATACATGAGGTGTCTGGATAGCTGGTTACCAAATTTTTTTCCCAGCCTCTAAGCTGCAGTTGGGATGACTTGCTGTTCTCTCATGCCTCCCTAATCATCCCTAAAAGTCCTGCTCCCCGTTTGGGGAGGGACATACTAGCTAAAACAGGAACTTTTCCCTCCTGGAGATCTAGTCATGATCAAAACTCTTCCCTCTAATTCACCTTCCCTAACCCCAACTTGGGAAGTCCCCTTTCCTGTTATCTTGTCTTCTTCTACTGTTAAAGTTATAGGACTTGATTACTGCATACATCATTCACAAGTAAAGTCCTGGAACCCTCCATCTTCTATGGAGGCAGGCAATGAAGACAGCCAACCACAGACCACCTACACTTGTGAGCCAAAAGAAAGTTTTAAGTTATTATTTAGGAAACAGCAAGAAAAATCCTAATATGGTTTTCTTTTAGCACCACTGAATAAGTGCTTCCAACCTGACACTGTTCTACCTTTGCCTATCACTAATTACACTAATCAGATTTATGTTTTCCAGAAATGTCATCAAGCCACACACAATGAAGATGGTTCCAGTCCATGAACTCCTGAATCACTCTCACTCCAGAGAAACCCTAATTGACCCCCTCGATCATTGCCTGAATCAACAGGAAGCAGTTAGATCAAGTCTTTGCCCCTTTTCCCTAACAGCAGTTGGAGTTTTGACTCAGAGAGGGAGAATTGATGCAGGACATTTGGTGCCCTAGCCAGCTCAGCGGAGCTGGCGGACCTGTCGCCTCCTCCTTGGTGGTGTCGGTGCTGCGGTAGCCAGCTGAAGAGCCAGCGGGCTGGATGACAGGCAAGGAGGGGGACCTCCAACCCTCACCAGAGGCTCCAATAGCCAAAAAGCCTGGACAACTGCCGAGGAGACACCTGTGCTTTGGTGTCTCCTTCACTTTACACTTAGGACTAAATGTGGAACCCCCATTTCCTATGCCTAGGTCAATTTCATGTGAATTTCCTAGGCCTCAATTCCATGAATGGACTGTATCCATTCATTGATACATTCATTTACCTTGCCCCTGCGGAAGGGATTGTATTCATTCGTTTCCTGGCCAAGGAACCCACACACCTATATATACCCTGAGACTAAAGGCCTAAAGGAGGAGATGGGGAAAGACTGCAAGAGAAACAGAGAGAGCTTCTCTCTCCCCACTTGAATTCTCTCCCTCTATCAGGAGCTTTAGTGTTTTCTGTAAATAAATTCTGCCTTACCACTGGGGGGGGGGGAATAATGTAATGAAGAATAATAAAATACATGTATTTAATAATAATAATAATAATAGATAATAAATAAATAAAATAAAAATGTCCACTAGATTTTCTAAAGATTATCAATATTTTCAATTAATGTGAATGGTTTAAATTGTCCTCTAAAGAGGCATAGACTGGCTGACTGGATACAAAAAACTCAGGCCAGATATCTGCTGCATACAAGAATCTCATCTTACCTTAAAAGAAAAATTTAGACTCAAGGTGAAGAGGTGGTCATCTATATTCCAGGCAAATGGAAAACAGAAAAAAGCAGGTGTTGCAATCTTATTTGCAGATTCAACAGGCTTTAAACCAAAGTAAGGAAGGATAAAGATGGACATTTCATATTTGTTAAAGGTAATACTCAATATGATGAGATTTCAATTACTAATATTTAAGCACCCAACCAGACTGCACCTCAATTTATAAGAAAAACTCTAGTAGACATGAGTAACTTGATTTCCTCCAGCTCCATAGTAGTTGGAGATTTTAAACTCCTTTAGCAGTGTTGGATAG
>CAUYON010048630.1:0-22243 GCA_963573935.1 Arctocebus calabarensis
GATCAAGGAAATGCCATGAAGGATATCTGTAACAGTATGATCAAAATATTTCTGAATGTATATGAATCGTGCCCTGTGATTGCACCAATGTACATAATTATGATTCAATAAAATTATTAAAAAAAAAAAAAAAAAAGAAAATGCAAAGTAATTCTCTACCCAGCCCTGCACTCTCTAGTTCCACTCCTTGCAGGCTGCTGCTTTGAACTCTCTGAATTATTTCTTTTGCTATTCACCTGGAGAGTTTTAAGCAATGTGCTTGTACTATCTGTTTTTTCAACTTTACCTATCATCTCTTGTCTTTAAGGATTTATTATTTATTTATTTATTTATCGTTTGTTGTTTGGGATTCATAGAGAATACAAAGAATTAGGTTACTCTGATTGCTTTTGTTAGGTAAAGTCCTTGTCTTTAAGGATTTAGACGTTTACCATTTAGATTTCCTTGGCTCTCCCTCACTCTTTATACTATAGTTTCATCAAAGTCTTGGTGAAATCACCATTGAAAGCCAACATTATGTCTACATAAAAGTTATTTATTTATGGGTTAAGTAGTATGCTAAGACTGTGTTTCCTTTTTTCTAAAATGTAATTTTTCCTTGAGTTAATAATTGTATGATATTTTACATTTGTTTGTTTTTTTGTGTGTATCTACTTACACCTATGTCCCTAAACTATTCTAAAAAATATACTGCTGTGTCTGCTAATACATAATAATTAACAAAGTGTTTTTTATGGCCTAGGTATTGTATTGGTTTTACATTTATGTCACTTAATTTTAGAATAACCAAAATTAAATAAATATTCTTTATTATCTTCATTTTGCTTTTGTTTTTTCCAGCTGAGATACAGAAAAGTTGTACCATTGCTTAAGGTGACACCGTCAGTAGTTGTATACCTGGTATTTGAATTCAGATAGCCCACTTTCAGAGTAATGCCTAACCCATATATTGTACTGGTTTACAACATATATCTCAAACTGCTTCACAATCATTCTTTCCAATTATGTTTAATAACTGCAAGGTTTTCACATTCTTGAGGACATATTCTTGGCCATATCATGTTCCTGTTTGTGAAAATATAAACACTGAACAGGATAAAAGACTTAGTAATCTATTCTCTTTTTTTTTTTCTATCACATCCTTTTATTCCACTTTGTAAGTGGTGGCTCTACCCCTCCCCCCTAACTATTAAACTAACTATTAAATTAGTTTCTGGGTGGGCAGTGCCTATGGCTCAGTAGGTAGAACACTGGTCTCATATACCAAGGGTAGCAGGTTTGAACCCAGCCCCCACCAAACTGCAACAACAAAAAAATAGCCAGGCATTGTGGCAGGTGCCTGTAGTCCCAGCTACTCAGAAGGCTGAGGCAAGGGAATCATCTAAGCCCAGAAGTTGAAGGTTGCTGCGAGCTGTGATGTCACAGCATTCTACCAAGGGGGATAAAGTGAGACTCTGTCTCTTAAAAAAAAAAATAGTTTCTTGGTCTGAAGCAATGTTTTATAGATGTCATGACTTTTAGTCCACAATTACTAAAATATTATTTCAGGGAGAGGCCTAGTGATCAAGGATGTCAAGTTCTCCACCTGGTGTAAGAAGGTATTCAATGTGATCACCTGTCCACTAGGTAGCTGGTTGGTCTCACTGGGTGATGTGCTTGAGTTCAGTATTAGTCTCTGAATAGAGTGCTAAGTAATAGCTGTAGTCAGCTCATCTCTGATGCGGGAATTAATATTGTTCAACTCACAGATATTTCTTATGCAAATTTAGCAACCAATTTGGTGTTGTGCATTGTATGATTTTCTAAAACATTGTTATGTGTGCACAGTACCCCTCTACTATTAATTGAAAGTGGCATTTGTAAGATAAGTTTAAGTTGGCTCTGAGAACAAAAGTAAGAAAATGTGATTCATTTTACAATATAGACCTAGCTAGGTGACTAGGTAAGAAAGAAATACTAAATCTGGTTTATAGATAGTACCATGTGATAACTAGGTAACTAGCACCTTTTAGAATTAGAAAATGTTGAAGAAGCATATTCACTCATTCACCTTGTACATGCAAGGAGATAAGACTTCAGGTACTGGTTTATATAGATTTATGGACCAAGGCCAAATCTGGGAATAGATAGTTCAGTGTTCAGAATAAGAAATAAGGGTGTATTAGTTACATGAAAATTGATAGAGAAAGTACAAAGATGGTTCTGTGAGAATGCACCTAGATTGAAAGAATAATTTTGACTTATGTATTTGCCTCTTCCTGTCAAGCAGGCAAAATAATCCCCTATATAGAGTAGATACGTGATCTGACAATTAAGTTTGTAAATTCATCATAGAAAAAGTGCTACTTTGCTGAATATCACTATGGCTACCTTTGAAGTACTGCTACTGGGAAGTTATGTACCAATGCCAATGCCTAGTCTGTTCTTCAAAGCAATTTTGGAACTCTTTTTTCTGTAATGACCATCAGGGTATTGGTAGTACAGAACACAGAAACCCTCAACACAATAATCAATACTAGTCAGCAAACACCACCACACATCAACACAAACACAGCTGTGTGACACTGGTATACCAAAGTTATGAAATCTTATTGAATTATTTATATAGTACTGCTAACGTAAGTTTGTGGTGGCAACTTTGCGAACTTAATTGTCATACCTTTGTATAATGATAGCTCTGGTGATCATTCCAGAAAAAGAATTCCAAAATTGCTTTGAAGATGCTGGCTTCACAAGGGGAGTAGTTTGAAAATGACTGTAGAGCTATTTATCATTGTACCACTTTTTGTAAGATGAGTTCATAAACTTAATTATCAGAACTTGTAAGTCTCTTTCCTCAGTTACCCTAAAGTTTGCTTGAATGGAATTATGAACAAAGTGGTCAGGAGGGAGGTAGTTCAAAATTATTATATTTATCAAAATAAGGTTTACAAAATAAAAATAATTATTTAACAAAGGGAACATGGATTTACTCCAAAATCCTGAGTCTGTGTATGACTCTTTTATTGTACTTTGCCAGAAATTCCTTTGGTGTTCCAATCTGTCATTGAAACTTTGACTAACATTGAATGTGCTGGATTAAAGGCCCAACTGACCGACTTTCAGAAATTGGAGTCTGCCTGAATTTTGTATCTTGTTCTTGCTCTGGGTCACACTCAGAGTTGATAGAGTTATGGGTAACTTGGTAAGCAGTCCAGAGCAGCACAGCACACTCAAATATAGTAGATATCCCTTCTGGGCTTCAAAGAGATTAATATTATGCATTGTGCTACTTTCTGTGTGGTAAATAATGTAAGATTTAGAAATTTCTCATATATATTATAGGTCATTCTAGGCCATTGAAACGCAAATCTGACTGAGATGGCAAGCCTTGCAGTTTTTATGAATTACTTACCTTCTGATGTACCTGTGTTTTACTAAAATGTATAGAGCAACAGCTACTTCCTGCCCACCTACGTCCAGTTAATATTATATCATCAGTAGAACAGTTTTTCATGTGGCCTTTAGGTTAGTAGGACAATCAAGGTTTCATTGGACTAAATTTTGATAAAATAGTAAATGTATGTTAGCCAGGCGTGATGGCTCACGTCTATAATCCTAGCACTCTCAGAGGCCAAGATGGGGGGATTGCTGGAGGTCAAGGTTTCAAGACCAGCCTAAGACAGAACAAGACCCTGTCTCTAAAAACTAGCCAGGCATTGTGGTAGGCACTTATATTCCCAGCTACTTGGGAGGCTAAGATGAGAAGATCACTTGAGCCCAGGAATTGGAGGCTGCTGTGAGCTATAATACCAAAGTACTCTACCTAGGGCAACATAGTGAGAGTATCTCAAAAAAAAAAAAAAAAGAAAGAAAGATTAAAAAATAAATAAATAAAGATGTGTTGCTATCCATACCAGGTGAGAGCACACTGTTCCTGTTATTCACATGGGCCAGTCACGTTAATTCACATTATATTACCAGTTATGGATACTATTATGTAAATTCACTCTTATAAAGAGATCTTTTATCTTGATAATGTCTTTTCTTCCATATAATGAACAGATCTGCTGTGATAAAGCTGAGGGAAACAAAGGAAAACAGGCAGATTGAGCAATTCTTCTAACTTCTATATTGAAAGATTGTTCACTGAAGAATATTGTCAATGTATTTGGTATTTCAGAGGGTTTTGATAGCAACAATAAAAATGTGTAGTTTTTTTATTATTTTGAGAAAATCATACAACTGTCCATTGATACCTTGTACCTTTTTTTCCTTTCCAACGGATATAAATGCATTCACACGTTGTGAGTATTTTATTTACATGATATATTTAGAGATTTCTTTCATCACAGAAGGTTGAATTCAGTGACTATAATAAGGGAAGAGAAGATGTAAATTCATTGGAGATTATGCTTATGGGTAGCACCAAACATGTAATAGAGATAAGGACTTCTGCTTCATTGCCTGAGGTGAGGTGAGAAAGTTAATATTGGGTGTCATCAAGAAATCTGACTCAAATGAGGTGAGATACTTGACTGTCTGCTTTTTTAGAGTTATTAAAAGGGGTGTGGATCTCTCTCACCTTTTGTTACCTCCCAAGGCCATCAAAAGCTTTGCAAACTCTTATGTCTTCATTATTCTCAAGCAACAATGATATCCCCAAGAGTATTAGACTATTTGGACTTTGGAAGCCATAAAACTATAATAGGAGAATAATATAGGCACTTTTCATACCATTGTATGAAATAGGGAATAAAGGAATAAGATCTTTGACTATTGTCTGTTCCTTGGTGTACAGAAGGTTCTGTTGATAAAAATAATATAATAAAGCCTACCATGAGACAGTCTGTGTTTAGGATAGATAGAATAAATCTATTTCTAAGTGTATCCCAAGAGAGACACATAAACAGAGGTATGGTGGTGCATGTGTGCACATACACACTCACCCCCACACACAGACATTCTCTTCTGAAATTTACATATTTAACTTACTGTTGATGTCTGAAATTTACTTAAGATGGTTTTTCATACTTTCTTTTTCATTCAGAAAACTGAAAATATACCATTAAAACTTCTGTCCAATTTACCTATGAATTTGGATTTAACATATAATTTTGGATAATTATTGATTTTCTTTGGAATGTTTCTTTGTGTAACCAGCTTACCTTATACTTGGCATAAACACCTGATTTTCTTTATATAACTTTGGGAAATTTGAATTAGTGCCAACAAAAATTAAACCTGATAATTTATTGCTTATAAGTAAGTTTTGAGACACATTTTTCTAGATTAGTAGATATAAAATAATTATAGAAATCTATTCTCTTTGTACACCTAGCCTTAACATATGGTTAGGCAAAAAAAATGAAATAAAATTTTTTATTCAAATGCTGTTTCTTTCTATGTTCAGTGTAATTGCTAACTTATACAAATATTCTGGTATGATTAATGAGCCATTAAGATATTTATTAAATGATTACATCATTAAGTAGCAAATAGTATTACTTGAAATCAAGTGCAAGAATCTTTATGCATAATCGTTAAAATATGTATTCTTTTATTGGTTTTCCAAATTTGTTCATTTGTTATATATACATTTATACTTCTTATAGACAAAATGTATTATTTACAGTTACCCACTCTATCATAACACTTAAATTTTTAATAAAATATTAAAAGTATATAAATATTGCATAAAGTATAAACATACAGCTTAATGAATTGTAGTAAAATAAATGCTTATGTAATCCCAGTCAAGGAAACAGAATTTACTAATAGCACTCTGTGTTTATGTTTGATCATGACTCTTCCTTTCCCCTTAGAATTATATGATATTTAAAATACTTCTTTGGCTTATTTTATAGTTTTACTACCTAGTCATATCTTCCTAAACAACTATATATATGCATATGTTTATATATAATATACACACATTTATTTTTATTGATATACATAGTGTTATAGTTGTACATATTTGGGGAGTACTTGTGATATTTTGATACATGTATGCAATGTGTACTGATCAAATCAGGGTAATTAGTATATCCATCACCTCAAATGTTTATCTTTTTTTGTATGTTACAGAACATTACGATTCTAACTATTTTGAAAATTATTGTAAACTCTTATCTTCCTACTATTCTTTTGAATGCTAGAACCTATTCCTTCTAGCTAACTGTATATTGTAGCCATTAAATGATGTTTCTGCATTCTCTCTCCTTTCCCTCCCAACCCCTTAGTAACCACCATTCTACTCTCTGCGTCCATAAGATATACATTTTTGGCTGTCACATCTGTGTTACAACATGGGATATTTGTCTTTCTGCTCCTGGCTTATTTCCACTTAAAATAATGACCTTCAGTTCCATTCATGTTGTAGTAAATAGCAAGCTTTCACTCATTTTATGGCTGTATAATACATGTATTCCATTATGGGTATATATGTGTGTGTGTGTATATGCATACTCATATTTTCTTTATCCATTCATCTGTTCATGTCATCTAGATCAATTCCATAGTTAGGCTATTATAAATAATTCTACAATAAATATGAACGTGCATATATTGCTTTGATATATTGATTTATTTTCTTTTCAATATATACTCAGAAGTGAGAATGCTGGATCATATGGTAGTTCCACTTTTAGGTTTCTGAATAAACCACATAATGGCTATATTACTTTACATTCCCACCAACAGTGTATGAGTGTTCCGTTTCTCTGCATCTTCCCAGCATTTCTTGTTTTTTATCTTTATGATAATAGCCATTCTAACTGGGGTCAGATGATATATCATCATAGTTTTGATGTATAGTTCCCTGATAATTAGTAATGTTGAGGATTTTTTTCATATACCTGTTGGCCATTTATATGTTTTCTTTTAAGAAATGTTTATTCAGGTATTATGGTCTATTTTCCAGATTTGGATTGTTTTTTTTTTTTTTTTTTTTTTTTTTTTTTGCCGTTGAGTGTTTGAATTCCTTTTATGTTTCTTGTCAGAAGGATAGGTGGCAAATATTTTCTCCTATTTTATTGTTTTCTTTGCCTTGTGGATGCTTTTAGCTTGTTAGAATCTCATTTGTCTATTTTTTGCTTTTGCCACTATTGCTTTTCACATTTTGCCTAGAAAAATCTTTTCCCAGTCCAATACTCTGTGGCATTTCTCTGATATTTTCCTCTAGTAGTTTCATAGTTTTAGGTCTTACATTTAAGTCTGTAATCCATTTTGATTTTGAGTTGAGTTGATTTTTGTATACAGTGAAGGATGGAGATCTAGCTTCATTCTTTTGCGCATGGATATCCAGTTTTCCTAGCACCATTTACTGAAGAGACTCATTGCCCCAGTGTATGGTTTTGGCACCTTTGCCAAAAAAGAATTGGCTATAAGTGTGTAAATTTAGTTTTGCATTTTCTGTTCTGTTTCATTGGTCTATGCATTTGTATTTAAATTTTCTGGGTTTTGAGCTTTGTATTAATAGTAGCATAGACTGTGTATCCTGTCAAGTCTGACATTTTCTACATAGCATTGTTTGTAAGTCAATATATGTGTTTGCAGTGCATTTTCATTACCTTATATTCCATTATATTAGTATACCATTTCTTGTTTATACATTATACTGTTGAGTGAATATTTGGCTTTGTTCCAGTTTTGGCCATTATAAACAACTCATTACATGTAGAACATTAGCTAAATAGCTGTTGCACAGTATTTTAGTGTATTACAATAGATCTGTTTCTGAACTTCCTGTTCTGTTTAACTGGATTTTTGTTGATCCTTTTATAAATGTCACATTGTTTTAATTACTATAGATTTGTAATAAGTTATAATACTGATAGAACAATTCTTCCCATTTTGTCTTTTAAAAAAATCTTTGCTACTTTTATCTAAGATCAGATGGCAGTGCAAGATGGGTTTCATCTCTTGGTTTTCTCTTCTGTTACATATGTCTGTGTCTCTATTTTTGTGCCAACACAATCCTGTTCTGACTACTGCAGACTTGTAATATAACCTGAAGTCTGGTAGAGTGATGTCTCCATCTCTATTTTATTACTAAGAATTGCCTTGTCTGTACAGGTTTTTTTCTGGTTTCATTCAAAATGAAGAAGTACTTAACCCATTTCTTCAAAGTGTGATGTTGGGTTTTTAATGAGAATTGCATTGACTCTGTAGATTGCTTTAGGTAGTATAGACATTTTAACAATGTTGATTCTTCTCAGCCATGAGCATGGTATATTCTTTGATGTGTTAATGTTTTCTGCTATTTCTCTTTTGAAATAGATGTTGAGACGTTACTAAATTTCTTGATCACATCCAGGAGTCTAGTAGTTGAGTCTCTGGGGTTTTCTAAGTATAAGATCATATCATAAGCAAAGAACAAGAATTTGACCTCCTCTGCCCTCATCCTTTTTTAGCCTTTAATTTGCATGTAAAGTTTGAAATCAGCTTTTCATATAAACCAATCTTATACTGAGATTTTAATTATCATCATTTTGAATCTATTGAATAATACTGAGTAAATTGACATATTCATAATAGTAAGTTTGCCAATCTGTAAATATAGTATCCTTACATTTAATTAGGTGTTCTTTAATTATTCTCATTAAAATTTTATGGTTTTCTGTGTAAAGGTCTCATATATCTTCCCTGGATTTAATTTTTATAGCTCGATAGTACATTTCCCTGCTGTGTATTACAGTGTGTGACAGTATTAGTGAGTGGTTCAAAGCATGGACCTTGAAACCTCATTGTAAAACTGGTGGTAGGAAAGAACCTTAACCTCTTTGTTCCTCTATTTCCTATGAGTTAAATAAAGAAAGTACCTTCCTAGCAAAGTTGTTATGAGAATAAGTGTTACCTTTTCTCAAATTTAGAATAGGTAAGTAAATACTTGATAAATAGAGATAAAGGTGTCTATAAGATTTTACAGATATATTAAAAAATTCTTTCAGCTTTTTAGTGGAGGTATTTTATTGAGTTCTATACAAGTTTTAGTTTTGTTTAAATTATTTTATGATGTATTTTTATTTTATAATGTATGCTTAAATTAAATTTATAAACAAATTTGATGAGAATTGAGTCATCAATGTGTTATAGCTTTCTTCATACAGACCCTATTCTTTTCATATTAAGTTTAATCATTATTTATATTTCGCTATTTAATCGGTTATTGCTGGTGTAAGGAAATTTACTGAAGGTCTTTTTGGTGTTTATTTTCTTACAGGTCACCTTACTTAATTGATATATATATATATGTGTGTGTGTGTGTCTGTCTATGTGTGTAGTTATATAGGTAGGTAGATCTGTATAGCTACACACACACATATATGTGTGTGTATATAGTACATATACTGTACATATTTTTAATTATTTCAGTGTTAACATTAGAGTGCATATTATTTTTCTGTTGCTGTTAAAAAAATTACCATAAACTTTGTGACTTAAAGCAACACACATTTACTATCTCAGTTTCTGTCTAGGCATACATTAGCTGAGTTCCTTATTCACAATCTGACAAGGCTTTTGGCTGTGGCTGTGGTCTCATTTCAAACTTGACTAGGGAAGGATCTGCTTGATAATTCACACAAATTGTTGGCAGAATTCTGTTCTTCATGGTTTTAGGACTGCTTGCTAGAGGCTAGAGGTCCTTAGAGACCATTGAGTCGTTTCTCTTCTAAAGAAGGCGCAGAAGATGCTCCAGCAAGACAAGTACTATAGTCTTATATAAGGTAATGTAATCTCACAATTATGTACTGGTAATCATATTCATTCCATCACCTTTACCATGCTTCAATGGTTAGAGATAAATTCCAGGTTCTACTCACACTCCAAAGAAGGGCATCACACTGGGCATGAGCACCAGTAGATGCAGATCACGGGGCTACCCTAGAATCTGCCCACCACAGAACCGTTCTTTCAACCAACATTTCCTGACAATATACTGTTGCAAGCTACTATCTTATCAAAGTTATAGCTATGGCTTTTTAACTGGTTTCACTAAATGTGACTCTGCCTAATTCCAGCCTATTCTGTATATAGCAGCCAGAGTGATCCCAGTAAACACATATCAGAATATCTCAATCCTGTACTCACAAAGTTTCTCATATTGTCAAAATGAAGCAATAGTCCAGTGGTTTCTCACATCACCATAGAAAATTCTAGTTTCATCACAGGGGCTTACAGTGGCCTTTATTATTGCTTTCACCCTATCTCCTAATGTAGATTGAGCATCCATATATGAAATGCCTGGGACCAAAAGTTTCAAATGGTTGATTTTTTCCCAGTTTTTTAAATATTTGCTTATACATAATGAGCTTGGGGCTGGATCCAAGTCTAAACATAGAATCCATTTAGATTTTTTGTGCACCTTATACATATAGCCTGAGGGTAATTTTATACAATATTTTTAATTTTTGCATGAAGCAAAGTTTGTGTACAGTGAACCAACTGAATGCAAAAATGTCACTATCTCAGGCTTACATGGACAAATTGTAGTTATTTGGCATCACTGTCATTCCTGACTCTGAATTTATATGCTACAATAAGCAGTCACTTTTGTTACTTACTTAGCAGTAAAACATATGACATGTCATTATTAATAAAGTGAAAAAAAGCAGTATTCTGATTAAGCAGTACAGTACCAATGCCAGAATACCTATATTAGTCATTAAACATTGGCAACAACAAACAATGGCAGGCTTTGGTCTTCACCTGTAACACTGTGTTTGGTTAAAAGGTTACTGTATACTGCCCAGAAATGTCTTCAGGGATACTGAATAAACTGTGTGTTGTGTATTTTGACTCCATACATGAGGTCAGATATGGAATTTTCCAATGAACAACAAATTGGCTGTCAAAAGATTTCAGATTTTGGAGCATTTTGGATTTGGGGATGCTCAATCTGTACTTTTCCCTTTCTTATTCCACTTCAAGTATATTGCCCACTTCCTGTTCTTCAAACATGCTAGAAATTTTAGTTTCTTTGCTCATAATGTTTGCTCTGCTTACAATACATTTCCCCACAAAAGCACCCTCATTTTTTTAGGTTTTTACAAAGGTGTTTCTTTCTTGGTGAGTTCTTTGTTGATCACCTTAGAGCAATCCATTTCTACCACTCCCTTTTTTGATACTACTTTTTCACTTCTGGGTGTGAGTTATATCCATTACTGTGTTTCGTTTTTTAATTTTTAATTTTGTTCATTGTCTGTTCCCCACCTGTAGTATTTTGAATTCCATAAGGACTGGGATTTTTGTACATGCATGTTTCATGCATACCCCTAGCACTTAAAACAGTGGTAGACACTTATCAGGTATTTAACCAATATATTTTAAGTAAACTGAATTTTATGTCATTGGGGAGATGGGTTCACAAACTTTTACCATCTTCTAATAATGTCTAATAATTGTATCTCCTTTAAGATAGAATGCCTCTTTATTCTTTTGTCTTGATTTCTAGAATGATATTAAGAAATAATAGGTATGTTTGCCTTCTTCTGACCTTAATGGGGAATGCTTTTCTTGTTTATGCTTTTAACTCTTGTTTTCAGACAGATCTGTTTTAAATCAAATTAAAGAGGTAACTTTCCTTTCACTTACTCAGAATTTTTTGGAGGACAAGTGGATGCTGAATCTTATATCAAATAGCTTTTAAGCATTTGGTCAGATGATTACATGGTTCTCTTCTGTCACATATTGATATCATAAATTCCATCAGGAGATACTTTAATATTAAATTCTTCTTCCTTCCCTGAAATGAATATGCTATTCCTTTAATTTACTGCTGGGTCAAATTTGCTAAGCTTTACATTATTCCTAGTGCTTATCGGATCTAAAGCCTTATGTTATTTGTTAGGTTTGACTATTCATTCCCTAATGAGGAGAATTTGGTTGAGGCATGTATTTGCTCACAGTCGTTCCATTTCACCTTGAATCATCTAGCTGTATCCAGGTAGATACAGTAAACTTTTTTCAAATCTTAAGCTTGAGATAGAGTGACAAGTCATTTTCATTATCTTTTCAGTGATTCAGTAACTTAAAAAAAGTAAAAATTTACTAGGTTCTCCCTAACCCCTTTTAACTTATAGTGTTATATGTCTTGATTGATCCTTCCTATTATTCAAACTAAACAACTAGAGACATCCTTGACTGCTGTCTTCTTTTTACTCCACCAGAAAATCCAGAATATGCAGTCCACCAGAAAATCTTGTTAACTTTTAACATAATTTTAAGTGCCAAATCTATTCCTTTACTTTCTTTTGTTTGTGTGCCATTACTTTACTTTTTAAATTATTATAGCTTTGTAATGTGTTTAATATCTGATAATGTTACACCTTGTCCCAGTATTGTTTCACAGCTCTGTTCATACTCACTGAGTGTTGCTGTAGCTACTCTGGGAATGAAATGTTTTTTTAGGTTTTTTTCCCCTCTACTCTTTTGGTGACTTGGTCTTTTTCCTGAATACCCCACTTGTTCTTTCTTGTATTTTAAATCCACTAACTTTACTAAGCAGTCTGTCTCAGTGTTGATCTTTTGGTTCGATTTGTCCTGGGATATATTTGTACACTTTATAGGCTCAGATCATGACTTCTTTTTCTCGAGAAGAATTTTTTGACTGTTACATTCAAGGGTATCACATTCATTTATTTCAGTTTTTTCTTCCAGAAATCAATAATTTAATCTCCTTATTTCCATTATATTTTCCATATAATATATATGTCATTGTGTTCCCATTCTCCTTATTGTGTTATTAACACTGTCTGTTCTTTTTGTTTCCGGTTTGCACTTTCATTTCTATGACAGTTTTATTCCTTTGCTTCTTTCCTTCACTCTGCCAGTTCATGTTTTACCTTTTCACTGTTTCTTCTCTGTGTTCATGGAGCTCTGTTTTTTGCAAAGAACTTATTGGAGTCTATTGCATTACTAAAGTTTTTGTTTAATTTATGGGAACTTATTTGGTTACAGTTTTCACATGGCTTTTGTTTTTGTTTTTAGTACATATCTTCCATCAATTCTATATTTTTTCTTATAGCATTTTTGTATTGTACTTCTTTTTTGGAGGGATGCGAGTTTTTCATCATCAGCTATTTGTAGGAAGCTTATGTAGGAGGCATAAGCCCTTCATATGAGCACTTTCTAATAAATATTCTTCTGTATAAGCCATTGTACCCATGTTTGACTGTATCCCTAAGATAAATCACTGAATGTTTACTTGGAAGATTTGTTTCTTCTTGGATCTCCTGTTTCCTCAAATGCCACCTCTCATAGAGACCAACCTGACCCAGCCCAGTCTTTCGTAGCCAAACAGCATCTCCCATCACAATATCTTTTGTAAACATTTTTTTATCTTATAATTTTTGATAAAAAGTTGTATAATCTTCCATTTAGCCATCATTCATCTTTATCATTTATCAGTACTTTGCCAGTTTTATTTTATCTCTACCCCTGCATGCACATTTTTTTTCCTTAAGTGCTTTAAGGCAGATTTCAGATATGCCATTTTACTGATAAACAATTCAGTATTTATCTCTTAACAGATAAAGACATACTTAAAAAAACAAAATAAAAACAAACAAGGGACTGAAACCCTTTACCACCATGTCATCATTGCATCTAACAAAATCAATAATATTTTTCTGATTTCATCTAGTACCTTCTTATATTTTCCTATGTGACTCAAAATGCACTTTTACAATTTGTTTGAGTCACTATCAGAATCTTCATATTAGCTTAATTTTTTAAACTTGTAGCAGTCATTTCCCATCTGTTTTTCATGACCTTTTTATTTGAAAAAAATGCCTATATAAAATGTGTAGATTCTCTAAACTCTAGATTTGGTTGACTATTTTCTCCTTGTGATGTCTTTTCTTATATTTCTCTGTGTTATCTCTGTGTTACCCATAAACTGATAATGAGATAACTGGAATTGGTCAGATTAAGGTTCAGTTTCCATGGGAAGAATACATTAAAAATATTGTATGGTACGGTGTGCGCTTCTTTCATCACAACGGGAGACACATGATTTCTACTTAACTTTTAATAATAATGGTAACATAGAACAGTGTGGTTGGGTATTCTCAGCTTGATCTATAATTATTAAGTTAGCCACTCATGTTCTATCTAGTGAATATATTCTAGATTGGTAGCAAAATGCTGATTTGATCATTCCTTCTATAATTCTTGAATAAACAGTTATGACAATATAAAGTTTGTATGGATTTGCTAATGTTCTTTGAATTGTTAAATTAAAAAGCAGTTCAGAAGAAAATTTATTATTATATAAATAAATTTTTCAAAATCTAGTTTAGAAATTATCCATCATCTCAACTGTGGCTCAAAGGAGAAGGGCACCAGCCCCATATACCAGTGATGGTGGGTTCAAACCTAGCCCTGGCTAAAAACTGCAAAAATACCCTCACTTTTGAAGAGGAGATTACCATTCAAAATGGTAATATATCTGAAATGACTATATGACCTTTTCTAGTATAAGATTTGTATTTCCTTGTATAGGTATTACTTTGAGATGTCAAGGATGTATCTATGCTGTTAGAACATATTTTACAAAGTACACTTTCACTTTTCATTTTCATATAGGTTATTAAACGTAGCATGTTGTAATCTGGATACTCTTCTTCTATTAGAAGCTCAATATCAAGTATCTGAAATGTTACTAAATGCTCAAGAAGAAAATATCTTAGAGACTTCGGAGAGCCACAGGTAAAAAAAATATATATATATATATATGTATATATATATATATATAGGCATTGACAGTAAATTTTCTTTTTTTTTTTTTGAGAGTAAGTTTTCTTTAAAGATGCTTTAAGATAGTAATTTTTGTACAATTTAATGTTTTTCTGCTTTCTAAGTTCAATAGATTAAATTAAAGCAATTAAAAATGAAGGTCACAGAAAGATAGTAATAGATGTTCTTGGAGAGAGCTTTCCAAAATACATGTTTGAAGTTTGCTATTTGATTTTTTTGTTCTTTTAGTTAATCCCTGACTTTATTAGCAGTTGCATGAAATTGTGTCACCTTTAAGTACAGATTACTTATTTACCATTAAATAAAATGTTTGATTTCATGTCTCTTGTGAAGGCACTCTTTACTCTCTTTTCTTACTTATGTTAAATATAATCATAAATTTAGATTATTTGCAAAATGTGGTTACGGTAATACCTTGATAATTTTTTGTTAGTAAATCACACTTGCTATTACTTACATTTGGCCAACAGTTATCAAATATACATTAAATAGCTTTAACTTGCTTTTATTTCTGTAATTTAAACAAAGATGTCTCTATCCTATCCAGGTCTTGGAAAATTATAGAGTATTACTTAATATTCTAGGTTTGGTGTAGAAGGAAGGGATTGACAGCTACCAAAAATGTGGAGGCTGCTCGTAAGCAACATTTAGATTTGGAATTTAAGGTACTATGTCTAGAACATAGGAGAACCTTCACTAAAAATGTGATTGTTAAAATCACTCAATAAATAATGCAGATCCTAGTCCCATTTCATTAAATGCAGGAACATTGTGAAGGAAGTGTCCTTTGGCTAGTCTCCTTACATCCCCGTCAATTGTTTGTTCTCTAGCAAACAGTTACAATTTTAAGATTAAAAAGTGAACTTAGTCCTTGCATTTTAAGAGATATACTGATAAATGATGTGTTTTCCAGACTTTGATACCTTTTTCTCTCTGAAATCCAGCGATGTGACTTAAAAATTATATCAGACTCAATTAAAGAGATATCAAAGTTGCTAAATTATTTTTTCAGGGACTTTATAATTGATGGTTTATCAGTAGAGAGAAATCATGTTCTTGTTAGAATGAATCTTATTGGTGGACCATTGGAACGGATTTTACCTCCAAGGATACTAGAGAAGGTAAGTGGGATAAAGAAGAGGGGGAGAATGTTTTCCTGACAAGTTTTGAAGCAACATAGCTAAGTGAAGTGACACTAACCGACATTACCTCTCCACTGTCTACATCACAGAGTTGAACTTTTGTTACTTGGGAAAATTTAAGATGCAAGTAAACACTTTCAAGCTAAAATAGTGTTCATGGTGACAGGAGTCATAATGCCCATTCGTATAGAGAGTGGAATATTATTTATTAAAAAACTGTCATTTTCCCTGTGTGTCTGAATATTTTACTTTCAATTTCTTTCTCTTTCATGATTCCTGACTTTTATTATTAGATGACTTTGTTGTTTTTGCATTTTTTGGCAATATAGATTACCTCTCCTTCCATCAATATATAGTATGGGTTTTTTTTGGGTTTTTTTTGGTTTTGTTGTAAGAATATTCTTGCTTTGATTGTCACACTGGGAATAAGGAGAAAGAAATTATTGACAACATAAGAAAGTTTTGTGGAAAAAAATAAAGATTTTTTTATGATTATAATTTTCCTTTGCTAAAAAAAAAATAGTAAAGCTATCAATCATAAGTTCTAATCACTAGGACAGGTTACCATTTGTCTCTCTTTGGTGCTTAATTAATGTTGTTCCTTTTATACTTTGTATTTATTATTATCTATTGGAATATTGAAGTGTATTATCAAATGTTGTCTGTCATACTTTGTTTTTATTATTATCTATTGCAGTAATGAAGTGTAGCATCAAATAGCTTTTGGTTAGTTGGGTAGCAGCTCTAGAATTTATGATCAAAAAAGCCAATTTAAGTTAATGTTATTTCAGATAGCTTTAAAATTCATTATTTTAAATAACTTTCTAAAGTAAACTGCCTTGCTTCATTTTTAGGGTGATGATCCATACCCCTGGCCAATGTTTTCATCATATCCTTTGCCAAGCTGCTATCTTTCAAAAGTTACAAGAAATGGTGATATGAAACAAGGTAAAGTATTTACCATCAAAAGCCATATTATTTTTAATGTTTTTGTTATCATTTGAAAAAAAATTAAAGAAGATGAGTATTGATTTTTGTTCACCTTGTATACATGTGAACATTTATGGCTATTTCTTTACACTGGTTTGTTTTTCTCATGTTTCTTACTAAATCTGTATAGTCATGTGCTACATGGCAATAACATTTTTGTCAATGATTAACAACATATACAACAGTGGTCCTATAAGGTTATAATACTATATTTTTAGTAGGTGTGTTCTATGTTCAGATATGTTTAAATATATAAATACGTGCCATTGGGCTGCAATTGCCTGCAGTGGTCAGTGCAATAACATGCTGTACAAGTTTATAGCCCAGGAGCAATAGGCTATACTATATAGCTTAAGTGTGTAGCAGCCTGCACCATCTAGATTTGTGTAAGTAGACTCTGATGTTCACACAATGACAAAATCATCTAATGATAAATTACTCAGCATATATCTCCTAGTTAAACGATACAAAGCTATATTTGCATGAGGCCAAGTAATTTTTCTTGTGGCTAAGTTATGATGAAAATGTCTAGTAGTAATAGCAGTCTTTCAGATATTAAGAATTTTTCTAGGAGAGACTCTTTAGATAGTACCATTTTGGACTCTTTTCCTACTGAGTCACCTTTTTTAATGAATCTGAACCAGTCTCAAGCTTTTAACCTTGTCTTTTCCTAGCCCGCTTTCAGTCTTGCTGGCAAATGGAGGGCAGTGGACTAACATCTCGAAAGACCATTACCCTGCTTTTAAGCAAAAAAACAGGATTTTTTAAAAGAGGAGTTTGGGGGACTTAGGCTTAGGTCTGCATGATCAGTGATACATGTTGTGGCTTTGGGCTATTGTTTTATAACTGTGACTGGTGATTTTGGTCCACCTTATCTCTCATGACATCTTGTGACCCTTGGACAATTCTACTGGACCATCTCCTGTGGTTTAAGATATATATTTTTTGCCCATTTAATTACTGGCCTTAGGGAAGGAATAGAGATTTAATTCTCAAAAAGGACTGGGTGGGGCTTAAAGAGAGACAACTGGTAAAAGACTTTATTGCCCTTTGTCAGGCCTTTATCTCTGTTCACTGTGAATGAATCGCCACTGCTACTTGCAAAAGCCAGTTTCTCATTTGTGTGCTTTATTTCATGCTATTTCTTCTCAAAGATACTGCTTCTCACAGTTCTTTCATTTTCATTTTCTTTTATTCCTTTCTTTTTTCTTTCCTTTGTGTGTGTGTGTTATCACTCTGGGGAGGCCAAGGTGGGTGGATCACCTGAGCTCAGGAGTTCAAGACCAGCCTGAGCAATGCAAGACCCACGTCTCTACTAAAAACAGAAAAACAAGGAAAAAATAAAAATGAAAAAACTAGCCATGTATTGCAGCAGGAGCTTGTAGTCCCAACTATGAGACAGGAGGATTGCTCAAGCCCCAGAGTTTGAGATTGCTATGAGCTATGACTTCACAGCACTCTACCTCAGGGTAAAAGAGTTAGATTCTATCTCTAAATAAATAAATAAATCTGGATCCCCGGGCTGCCATCCTACACTATAGATTTTGGAGTAGCCAACTTCTATAATCACGTGAGCCACTTCCTTGTAATAAATATTCTTCTCTCTTTCTTGCTCCTTTCCTCTCTTTTCTCACACATACACACTCACTCAACTGGTTCTGTTTCTCTGGAGGGCTCTCACTAATAACAGGTGGCATTTAGTGTCCACAACATGGCCTGATAGAATTCATCCGTCCTTCAGGTGTGTCTTTAACTAGCAACTAGTCTTGTCCCATTTTGGATCTTGCTACCCAGCATCACTTGATGTAGTGGAACCTGTCCTCACCACTGGCATTAAATCCATTGTTTAGGTCTCAGCCCTCATCCTACTAGACGTAGCAGCATCACTTGGTGTAGTGGAACCTGTCTTCTCCATTGGCATTATCCAGTGTTCAGTGTCATCCTACTAGACCTAGCAGCATCACTTGACCTAGTGGAAACTGTCCTCATCACTGGCATTAAATCCATTGTTCAGGTCTCAGCCCTTATCCTACTAGACCTAGCAGCATCACTTGGCATAGTGGAACCTGTCCTTATTTTTGAAACAGTTTCCTCACTTGGCTTTCAAAAAATATAGTTGATTTCTTTTTCTGCTGCATTTTTGTTGAATTTCTGTGTTTCCTTTGCTGTATCTTTCATAGCTCTTCAGTTTTTAAACTTTGCATTGGCCCACAGACCAGCTCTCAGTTGTCTTCTTTTTTCCTATTGTGTTACTATTATGAAGACCTCATCTAGTCTCATGGCTGAAATACTATTCAACATACTAATGCTCTCAGAGTGATATTTCTAACTTCTATCTCTACCTTGAACTCTTGTTCTAACTTTTATCTAACTGCCTACTTGACATCAGTGCTAGGAAGTTTAATTAAAGGATATCAAACTTAACGTGTCTCAGATAAACTTTTGATTATCACTCAAAATCTATTTCTTTGGCATTTTTCTTCATTTAAAAAATGCCATCTTTGTGCTTCTAGTTCTTCAGGCAATAACCCTGAAGGCATTCTTGAGTTCCTGTCTGCCTTTATACACCATATCTAACCTGTCAGCAAGTCTTGTTGACTCTTCATATCTAAAACAAAGCCACTCTTTCTCACTTTTACTATTGCGTATAGTAAAAGTGCCTAGTGTTTAGTCTGTTCTCAACACAGCAGCTATTGCGAGTTGTTAAAACACGGTTGTAGCTTACCACTTCTCTCCCTGAAATCCTTCTGTGGTTTCCCTGGAGTTTACAAGGCTGAACACATTTGTGACATCCATTCTGACACGTGCTCTGTTTTAGGAGTGTGGTACAATTTTAATCCTTAATTTAATTTCTTATTTTGCCACCATACTAGGCAGGTAAATGTTCAAATATGACATTATTCCCAACTTAAAAGTAGCGCCTGCTACTTCCTCCTAATGGAGTGATCCTGACATTACTATTGTTCTCATTAGGGTATAAGAGGATGATCTAGACAACAGTGGATAGCCTAGGAGAGATACCTCAGGAACACATTTAGTCAGTTCATAATGACTGTCTCATTTTGATATTGTTAATCTGTGTCACTGATCTTACACTCTCAGAAGAAAATGGAAGAAAAGCATGTTCAGTTGTCCCTTGTGACTAAAATAGTATAGTGATGGTATTTCTGTTAACTCAATGAAAAAAAAGGAAGAAGAGCCAAATGTGTTTCTAACAGATATAAGGCTAAATCAAAGGTAATGTGTCTGGTTAAATAGATAAATAAAGCTAAACATTACTTGTGTACCTCTAAAAATATTATGCTTAAGCTAGTTATATTTAAGACACCAAAGTTATTTTAATAGCAAGAGTCATATACTTCCTGTCAAGCTTTTTTGATTCAGAGGTAATGATTCATTGATTCTGATACATGTTATTTTAGTCATCATTTGCATGCAAAATTTTGGGATATCATTTCATTGTTGTAGAAAAAAACCACTTAAGTTTGTGCACATGGTGACATCTTCCTCATTTGTCTCCCAGCTTCTAGATTTATCCTGCTTGCTACAGTTAACATCTCCTTATCTGTTAAATTGCCTCTTGTTAGTTCGTTGGCATCCATGTTAGCTGTTAGATGATTCGTCTTCATCTATAAATAAGAATCTTGAAAAATCATCTGGTTCAGTTATTTTTCTTTGTGAACATTTTTAGAGTGACCATATTAAGATGCGAATGCCCTTTAAAAGCTATTAATTTATATTTTATATATGTATATATATGCCCTTATATTCTACATATGTATAGATGTATACGTGTTTAGATCATCATACACACACAAAAAGTCTCTCCATGTGGTAGAAATAATTTCTACTTTGAATATCATTTCTGTGTTACTTGAGAGTTCAGGTAAGTAGAGTAAAGTATACTAGTTTGGAAACTTGTATTGTAACCTCTATAGAAGATAAAAATGAGGCAATGAAAGTGAGGGGAAAAGAATTGTACAATAGTCAAAAGCAAGAACCAGTTAGCATGTCAAGGGTGTTCAGGTGAACTGCTGGTAATTGACTCATAATGTTCTTTCCCATATGGAGATGAGCTAAAATGTAATCTCCTGGGGGTATTATTTTAACTTCATTGACTAGTTCACCTACAGTGTCCCATTTTAGTATTTAGTATGAGGACATCTTTCTCAGAGGAAGATGGGAAATCCAGAATTTCCATACTGAAAATTACAAAGGGCATGGGGAATTGGATAGCATATTTCATTTTTTTATTTGTTTTTTAATTTTTGAGACAGAGTCTCAAGTTGTCACCCCAGGTAGAGTGCTGTGGAGTCGCAGCTCACAGCAACCTCAAACTCTTGGGCTTAAGCAATTCTTTTGCCTGAGCCTCTCAAGTAGCTGGGACTACAAGCACCTGCCATGAAGCCCGGCTGTTTTTTGGTTGTAGTTGTCATTGTTGTTTGGCAGGCCTGGGTGTTATGTGAATGTTTCTTATGTGAGCAGTGCCACAGAGATTGAGGCTGCGATGAAATGTCAGGGAATAAGGAAGGCTGAAAACTCACTCAGGCAAACAGCAACTTTATTTCTTCCACCAAAGCTTATATAGGCACATAACTTAATCAATAAACATATGCCTTAAACCTTGGCCCCAGGCCTCTTACTGCCGGTAGTTACGGGCCTACAGGTGGATTTACTGATAACCACTTTACTAACATTACCTGAAGTTATTTGTATGGGCTAAGGTTTAACTGGATTAACTGATAACCACTTCACTAAAGTTATTCTTATACTAAGTAATCAAAAACTAAACCACAAAACAAGGTTCTGGGGAAATAAGTTGTTTGAATGATTGATCTTTTAACAGACCATCTGGAGGCAGTTACTCATCTTTAGGGAGTAGTCTGGAAACTCCTGAGATATACAGGTACCTGTGGGCAGGCCTGCCCCCACAAATCTCGGCCCTTTTATATGATTCTAAGCCACATATGGAGTTCCATCCAGAGATTTTTCCTTTTTAACTCACAAAAGACTAAACTTGCCTTCACAAAATGGAACCATTTAAGGGTTTACTTATAGGCTTTTTGCCTATAAGTAGGCCGGATTCAAACCTGCCAGCAATGGTATATGTGGCTGGCATCCTACTTGCTGAGCTACAGGCACCGGGGCGCATATTTCAGTTTTTGAAAATGCCAGAGAGATATATCTCAATAAAATAAAGAAATTTGCTGTTTCAAGAGAGGAGCCAAGATGGTGGCCGAGTAACAGCTTCCTTGCAACTGGGCTTGGTGAGACTGGGGAGAGAAGACTTCAGGCATCTCTGGCTGACGAGATCTGCCCAGAAACATCCCTTTGGGGACACAGGGAGACAACGTGAGACTTCTGGACCCCCT